>WSYH01006362.1:0-38724 GCA_036426205.1 Ascaphus truei
AGTCAATGCTCCATCTTGATACACTGTACACGATCTTAGTCCATTACAAGCACTCTGTGGTTCCATATCTTCTGGCAACTGGCTAGTAGTACTCTGGGCCTTCTTCTAGCGGAGTTTCAGCACCGGAACACATCCTGGCACCACTCCTAAATATTCCCTATGCAGTACTCTTATGCCGCTCCTCTTGGCTGCCAGTATTTGCAAACCCTTCGTGGCTCCTGGGGCTTACAGGTACACCTCCTTCTAGCATCTCCGACTACCCGCCTTCGGACCCGACTTAGAACAGCAATAGCCTTTGTGTCTCCAGACCATTTACCCGATATAGCGTCTAAGTCATAGTTCCATAGCGGGGAATGGTCCCTGGTTATGGTATGCCGGAGTCCCCTGAACACTACTATACCTAGCCTCCCTCCTTCAGTTTCCTCGCACTTGCTCTGAAGTTTACCTTTTATTTCCCGCTTGTTTTCGCTGAAAGCCTGTCCTGTTACATCTCTCAGCAGCGCCTCCAAATGTACGGTGTTTCCCCCCACCCATCGCAGATAGGGGCCATTACAGGGTGTATGGTGCATTTACCTGCTGGCAACGAGGGCTGAGTCATCCGCGATGACTTGGGGACACAGGAACAGGCTTCTGGGGTTCATACCCCACATATCTCCTTAGCAGTGCAGCGCCTCCATCTGCCGTGGACTCCAGAACTGAAGGTGATCTTCCACGGTAGAACTTATTACCTCTCCCCCCCAGTAAGGTCATGCACCAGACGAGGTATATTGCAAAACAGGAACGGGTTTATTACTACACTTCTGCAGCAACAGTTACTCAGCAGTCTTCTGCTGGATACAGTCAGCTCCACTTTCACTGAAGATGGTCCCTGGACCATCACTACAGGCCAAGGGCACCCGCTGCCATCCTAGGCTCTTCCCCCCTCCCTAGTCGAGGCAGAGGTATTGGTTCACACTCACTCTTCCCCGCAGGGAAGAGCACACGGGTAGGCCCCAATCTCAGGCTCCCAGTCGTGTGACCTGCCTTCCTCAGGGGGGAAGGAGCACTGCTAACTTTTGGGTGGTACTGCCCTTAAGTACAGCCAGAAGGCGGCCAACCCGTTGTCCCAGCTATAACAGGATGTACCACCCCCTGCTGTCACTCAAGTGCTGTACCAAAGGTGAAGAGGAAAACCCCATACCAACGGGGTTGCAAAACCCGGAGACTTCGAGTTTGGCATCCCCTTCTCCGGGGCTAACGGGTTTGTCACTGAAAATCTCCTGTGGGTGCGGGTTGTTACAGACAGGGCAGGCATAGTAAAGTGACTTCTCATTGCTACACAATCATACATACCACATACCTTTGCTTTCTCACAGGACTATCTGTGTGCAGAACTCATTTCCTCCCTCCTCGTGCCTACTACATCCGGGTCACAGCCCTATGCTCTACTGCGCATGCTCACACACCAGGGATCATGGGAGTTGTAGTTTTTTATTAGCAGATCGATTGACACATATGAGCAACACAGTAACATTCCCAGAAACCCTGCTAGGGAACACAACACACCCCCATGTATCTTACCTCTCTCTCTCCCCCCCCCCCTTCTCTCCCTCTCCCCCCCCCCCATCTCTCTCCTTTCTCCCCCCCTCTCCCTCTCTCTCCCTTCTCGCCCACCTCTTCTCTTCCCCCCCTACTCTCTCCTTCTCACCCCTCTCTCTCTCCTTCTTCCCCTCCCCCCTATCTCCAATCCCTTCTCCCCCCCCCTCTCTCTCCCTTCTACCCCTCTTCTCTCTCTCCTCTCCTCTCTCTTCCCTTCTTCTCCGCCTCTCTCGCCCTTCTTCCCCGCCCTCTCTCCCTTCCCCCCCCCCCCCCCTCCTCCCTTCCCCGTCTCCAGTGCCCCTTCTCCCTCTCTCTCCGCTTCTCCCCCCTCTCACTCCCGTTCTCCACGCCCCTCTCTCTCCCTTCTCCCTTCCCCTCTCTCCCACCATTCTCCCCCTCAATCTCCCCTTCTCCCCCCCCCCCTTCTCATCTCCATTCCTCCCCCCCCTACTCGTCTCCTTCTCCCTCCTCCTCTCTCTCCTTGTCTTCCCCCGCGTCCGCTCTCCTTCTCCCTCGGCTCGTGGTCTCATATATCTCCCCGCCCTTGTCCTCCCATTCTCCCCCCCCTTTCTCCTCCCTTTCTCCTGTTTTTTTTCCTCGCCCCCCTCTCCATCTCCGTCCCTTCTCCTCTCTCTCTCGAGATGGGCTCTCTCTCGCCCTTCTCTCCCGCTCTCTCCCTTCTCGCTCCCCGCTCTCTCTCTCACGCTTCTTCAGGCCGGCCCGTCTCTCTAAATCGAGCCGTCTCCTCTACGGTCTCTCCCCTCTCATCGTCGACATTCTGCGTCTCCCCGCCCCCTCTCTACCTGTCTCTCGGTCTTCCCCCTCCATGCCTCTCTCTCTTCCTGCACTCCTTCTCGTCTCGTCGTCTCCGATGGCCGGCAATAGACGCTCTGCATCTCATCTCATCTCTTCGCCCCCCTCTCTCCCTTCTCTCCCCCCACCCTCTCTTTTCTGCCCATTTCGTCACAATGCCGCCCCCTCTCTGCTTTCGTCACTCCCTTCCTCCCTCCCCCCCCCCTCATCATTCATCCCCACCCGTATCACCTCTTTCTTGCTATCTTCCTCCCTCTCGCCTGCAATCTTCTCCCCCCTCTCTCTTCTCCCTCTGGCTTCTCCGCCGACACTGCTTCGTCCTCTCAAACCCCCCTGCTCATCTACTCCTCTGCTCTCTCCCCCTCTCTCTGATCTGCTTCTCTTCCCCCCCTCTCTTCTCCCCCCACTCTCTTCTCCCCCTCTCTCTTTTCCCCCCTCCGTCGTCTTACACCCCTCTCTCTCCCTCTCCTTACACCCCCCCCGTCTTTCTCCCCCTCTTCTCTCTCTCCTCCCTCTCTCGTTCCCTCTCTCCTCTCTTTCCCTCTCTCTCTCCTCTCGTTCCAGCCTCTCTCGGTGCCATCTCGCTCTCTCGGTCCATCTCTCCCCTCCGTTCCCTCTCTCCCCCCGTTCTCTCTGTCTCGTTCCCGTCTCGCTCTCCAGGAACTGTGCTCCGCAGCAGGCACACTTGGATCCCCAGGTCAATTCGCCACCTGGGAAATGACACTTGGGGCATAGGCATCTGATGTACCTTTTTCCCCTCCACCTTCACCACCAGGACTCCTCTTGGTTGCCGTTAGGGGTTGAAGTCCATACCACCAGACATATTCAAGTCTTTTTGTAAGCACGGGCACAACACACAAATGGTACGTTCATTCCTTTTGCTTGCCAGGCTCCAAAGAACTGAGGGTGCGGTCCGCTGCATCCGGTACCTCCCTTATTCTCAAGTCATTGGCTGTCACTGTGTCCCCTCCCTCTGGTGGAGATTAGAGGGTCACTCGGCAGCGTTGAAGGGGCGTGACTGACTATTGGCTGAGCCGGTCACATCGCTTGGATGGGGTGTTGGCTTTCGCGCCAAACCCTTGCAGGACTCTGCAAAAAGTTCACGGGCAGCCTGTTTGCAAGCCGCACGTGCGCTATCTAAGCTTGGCGGGAGATGCCATTTTGAATTGTCCAACTCACGTGGTGCATTCCCAGGCAATGGAACCTCCATTTTGGGCACAATTCCTTCACAGACCACGCAGTGCCGAGATTCCAACCGGAATGTGTCCCTTGTGGTTCCTCACAGCATATAGATTAGCAGTCTACCAAGAGTAGGTTGTACCCCAGGCTAGCAAAGCTCCATCTTGATACACTGTACACGATCTTAGTCCATTACAAGCACTCTGTGGTTCCATATTCTGGCAACTGGCTAGTAGTACTCTGGGCTTCTTCTAGCGGAGTTTCAGGCACCGGAACACATCCTGGCACCACTCCTAAGATATTCCCTATGCAGTACTCTTATGCCGCTCCTCTTGGCTGCCAGTATTGCAAACCCTTCGGTGGCTCCTGGGGCTTACAGGTACACCTCCTTCTAGGCATCTCGACTACCCGCCTTCGGACCGACTTAGAACAGCAATAGCCTTTGTGTCTCCAGACCATTTACCCGATATAGCAGTCTAAGTCATAGTTCCATAGCGGGGAAAGTGGTCCCTGGTTATGGTATGCCGGAGTCCCCTGAACACTATACCTAGCCTCCCTCCTTCAGTTTCCGCACTTGCTCTGGAAGTGTACCTTGTTATTTCCCGCTTTGTTTCGCTGAAAGCCTGTCCTGTTACATCTCTCAGCAGCGCCTCCAAATGTAACGGTGTTTCCCCCACCCAATCGCAGATAGGGGCCATTACAGGGTGTATGGTGCATTTACCTGCTGGCAACAGGAGGGCTGAGTCATCCGCGATGACTTGGGGACACAGGAACAGGCTTCTGGGGTTCATACCCCACATATCTCCTTAGCAGTGCAGCGCCTCCATCTGCCGTGGACTCCAGGAACTGAAGGTGATCTTCCACGGTAGAACTTATTACCTCTCCCCCAGTAAGGTCATGCACCAGACAGGAGGTATATTGCAAAACAGGAACGGGTTTATTACTACACTTCTGCAGCAACAGTTACTCAGCAGTCTTCTGGTAGCGCGAGCGTCAGCAAGCGAGAGCACTGCTCAGCGACGCTCAGTGCACTATGTCCGAGGCCTTATGTGTGTGCCGGAGTGCCTATCTGTGTTTGTGTATGTGAGTGCGTGAGTGCCTGCCTCTGTCTGTCTGTCTGTCTGTGTGTGTGTGTGTGTGAGAGAGAGAGTGCCTGCGTGTGTGTATGAGTGCCTGCGTGTGTGTTTGAGTGTGTGTGTGTTGCTTGTCAGCTCCAGCACGAGCCCGTGGAGGGGGGGGGGGGGGAAAGAGTAGCGGGTCCCTCCGGTCAAGCCACGCCCCCCCTCCCGTTCATGACTCCCACCCACCTCCCGCTCCCTACAGACCGCATATCGCGGTCTGTGTCTGTCAGCGCCCCGCCTGTCTGCAGCGCGGGAGCGCTGACTCTGGGAGCGGGGCCTTAGCCTTAGACAAGTGAATGTGCTCACCAGTGATCTTTTTATTTGCTATATGCAATACGGTGGAGGTTTCTTGTTGCCTTTTTCACCCACCATAACTTAAAACGTATATATATATATATATATATATATATATATATATATATACACATATACACACACATTGTGTATAGCAAGACAGAACTGCAGTGTTTCCACTTCCCGGGAAATGTTCCTCGTCTCTGGAGATTTGACCCCTGACCAGTATCAAATTTCAAACACCAGAAAATTGGGAAATGCTGCAAAATCTGAACACTGAAAAAGAGAAAAAAAAGTGAGCTCCCGCTGCAGCAGTGGGACTCGCGCACCCAGCAAGCACCCTGCTTTATAATCTTATGGGACCTACCCCCGTGCCTACAGGCGCGTTTTGAAAATACAACAAATGTATTTTCAGGTGGCTGCCCGCATGATGTCAGCGCACGTGAGCTGGTTAAGCCAAAGAGGGCGAACCAACATCATGACGCGTCCGCCACGCCCCCACAATCTCCTGCAGCCAAGTTCACAAATCGCTTGAGCTGCAGGAGTGTGCACGGTGGCGCGCTCATTCTCACAGGGCCAGGGACAATAATCCCCGCCTAAGGATTGAAGAAGAGAGACCAGAGCGCCCCCTAATAAACTTCTCTCACGAGTACCCAAGTAAGGCAAAATACTCCCTGCTGAGAGCTTTATGTGGTGCTGGCCATAGAGAACAAGGTAGGGAAATCACCCCACTTTTCCCATTTGTCACCCCGTCCACCATTACAACCCCTGTGATACCCTCTTTCCCCCGTCATCTCCTTGTCTCCCACTGCCCCTCTTCTGTCCCCTTGTCCGACACAGCACTATATACCGACACAGAGTATAAGTGAGGGTGGCAATAGGAGACAAGGGGATGACAGGGAGGCAGTGAGTGTATAGTGTCTTCTGGTGAAAAACTGTGTCAGTGTGTGACCTGACTGTCCTATACACGGAATATAACCAGACTGTACTGGTGCAATGACGGGTCACGTCTGCGGCGCACTGCGCTGTGTGCAGCCTATTACTCCAACACTAAATCAAAACGCCCCACAGCCCTGCTCATGTTTTTAGGTCTCTGTTGGAGCACTAAAGTTACCAGGGATTTTATATAAGTGACTGTGTGGGGTTTTCTTACTTGTGAAGCCAGTGACAGGAGTGACAGAGCCTCCTGACAGGTACAATACATCTCACACACACACACACACACACGTTACAAATAAATAAATAAATATACATATATATATATTATACACACACACATTTTATAACTCTCCAAATCTTAACCTCACTGATTCCTACTGTTAATTCCTAATGTAAAATAACCCCCATTATCTCCCAGTCCCTGTGATACCAGGAGGAGTAACCCACCCCTCCCCCCCCCCAGTGCCAGAGGCTCCCCCTCACTATCAGAGGCTCAGCCTCTCAGGCTCCTGTGTGTAAGGAAGCTCAGAACAGCACTGGGATAATGTGCACAGGTCACACAAAACGGGAGGTAAGGGGCGGAGGAAAAGCACTTACCCAATAACACAGGCTGAAGATCTCTGTGCAGCAGGGGGTGGACAATGTGAGGGGGACACAGGAAAAGGGACTTAGAGGCTTCAGAGCCTATTCCTCAGTGTGTCCCCCCCTCAGTGCCTGAGATGTGCACTTTATCCCCTCCTCACTGTGTGTGTACTTCCTATGGAGGGTGGGGGGAGCCCCTGTGATCTCTCAGTCCTTCCCTGTGGGAGTGACCTGGATCCCTCCTCAGGATGTGGGACAGTCTGTGCTCAGGATCAGTGTTTCCTGCCGGAATCAAACCTCACACACCAGGGAATCCGGCTTTGACCATAAAGAGGGAAGAGGGGAGGCCAGAGCGCCCTCTAACCAGCTCCTTCTGAGCTTCTATGGAACAGTGACCCCTGGTGGGCTCCCAAGCAAGGCGATACATTTGATGGAGGCGAGAGGGACAAGAAACAGATAGACTAAATCAGGCCTGCACAACTGAGAAGGGCTGAACTGCTCCAAGGAAAAAAAAATTGGGCCGCACGGGTAAAATAATAATAATCATCATCATCATCATCATCCTCCTCATATATCTCCCCCAACACCTCTCATCATCATCATCATCCTCATATCTCCCCCAGCACCTCTCATCATCCTCATATCTCCCCCAGCACCTCTCATCATCATCCTCATATCTCCACCAGAACCCATCACTATCAACCTTTGCGATGCTCCCCATCTATCTCTCATACTCTCTCCCCCATACACATAATACTCTCCCTCCACATCAAACACACAATAACCCCCTGCACACCACACACATCCCACCCCCCTGCACCTCACATCCCTCTCCCCCCTGCACCTCACATCACATCACTCTCCCCCTTGCACCTCACATCATATCACTCTCCCCCCTTGCACCTCACACCACTCTCCCCCCTTGCACCTCACATCACTCTCCCCCTTGCACCTCACATCACTCTCCCCCCTTGCACCTCACATCACTCTCCCCCGGCAACTCAACATTGCTCTCCCCCTGGCACTCAATCACTCTCCCCCCCTGCACCTCACATCACTCTCCCGACGCCTGACACTCACATCACTCTCCCCCTTTGACCCACATCCATTCCCCGGCACCTAATCACTCTCCCCCCTGACACCTCATCCTCTCCCCCCTGCACCTCAAATCCCCCCCTGCACTCACATCATCTCCCCCTGCACCTCACATCACTCTCCCCCCCGCCCTCACATCACTCTCCCCCTGCACCTCATCACATCTCCCCCCTGCACTCACATCACTCTCCTCCTGCATCCTCTCACATCACTCTCCCCCCTGCACCTCACATCACTCCTCCCCCCCTAGCACCTCACATACTCTCCCCCATGCACCTAAATCACCCCCATGCAGCATCATTCACCTCCCAAATCACCCCTTGCACCTCACATCACTCTCCCCCTGCACTAAATCACCCCCCTGCACCTCAATCATCCTCCCTCTGCACCTCTCAATCTACCCCCCTTTAGCACCTCAATTGCATCCTCCCCCTTGCACGACCTCCCTCATCCCCCAGACCTCCCCTGCACCTCCCATGACCCTCCCCTGCACCTCCCATGACCCTCCTGCACTCCGCCCTGCCCCTTACCTGCACCTCATGACCTCCCTGCACCTCCCATGACCCTCCCCTGCACCTCCCATGACCCTCCCCTGCACCTCCCATGACCCCCCCTGCACCTCCCATGACCCTCCCCTGCACCTCCCATGACCCTCCCCTGCACCTCCAAGACCCTCCCCCTGACATCCTCCCAATGACCCTCCCTGCACCTCCAATGACCCTTGCACCTCCAATGACCTCCTGCACCTCCAATGACCCTCCCCTGCACCTCCAATGACCCTTCTAATCCCCCCCAGCACCTTTCAGCAGCCCCCACACACTTACATAATCTCCCCCAGACCTTTCAGAGTCCCCACCAGCAGTTCCACTCATCCTCAAACCCCCCCCCCTACCTGATCGAGACGGTGGCAGCGGAAGCGGGCCTCAGCCAGGAGGTTTTAGGCGTGCGGCTACCAGTACCAGGGCAAGGTGAAGCGCGAGTTAAGAAACGCGCTCTAGCAGCCGACCCCGGAAGCTCCGGGTCACACTGCTAGAGCGGGCTTGGGGGGAGGAGGGGGTAGTGCGTCCGAGCGTCAACTGCAGCTTCTGGAGCCGGCTCGGCGGGGGAGGAGAGTGAGAGGAGAGAGATCGCGTCAGTGCGTGAGCGCGTCACCCTACCAAGGAAGGGAAGGGGAGGCGGATGGGAGGGGAAGGGAAGGGGAGGCGGAGAGAGCTGTCGCGGGCCGCAGAGGGAGTCCCAGAGGGCCGTATGTAGTGCAGGCCTGCACTAAATAAAATAGATGGTGATAGGGAAATAGCCAGGGGTCGTGGAGGTAGAATGGGGGCAAGTGGGAGTTTGGCAAGCAGGGAGACACCTGACAGATAAAATGGGGGAGCTTGAATTAATAGCTGCAAGGGAGCAGTATGATATCATAGGCATTACTGAAACATGGTGGGATGAATCTCAAGACTGGGCAGTTAATTTAGAGGGTTATTCCCTTTTTCGGAAGGATCGAACAAATAGAAGAGTAGGTGGAGTATGCTTATGTAACACATGTACCCCCACCCTCTGGGAGATACTGCTTCAGCTACAGGGTGTTGTGGTGCGGCGTACCTGTGAGGGCCCAGGAGAGCTGAGCTGTCTGCGGTGGAATGGAGACCAGGACAGGCTTTTGGTGACATCTGATGTTCTTTATCCGGTGTTCAGCGCCTCCAGCTTCAGTGGACTCCAGGGTTTCAGGAGGCAGTCCCCACTGAAGCAATCATATGCACCCCTGTCCAACAGACTGGAAACTCAGGCAGGGGTGTGGAGAACAGAAGGGGGTTTATTGAGCAGTCACTGCAGTTCTTATTCATACAGCGGGTGCAGGGTTCTTAGAGAATCCCTGGTCTCTGGATGATGCTGCCTCTTTTAATGTAGAGCCTAAGATGTTTCTAAGCCAGCCAGCCATGAGGGCCTACCTGGCCTCTCTCTCCCACAGGGAGGAGACAGGCCACACACCTCCACTCTCTTGGAAGGGTGGGAGAGCACTAACTAACTTTCGTACTCCCTCCCTAAGGAATCAGAAGGGGAGGGCTCAAGATCTGTACCCTGATAGGTTACACCAGACCATGAGTCACCATCATCTCTGCTGCCACTCAGGGAGAAGCATGAGGGGGGTCAATTGCCCACAGAACTGCCTGTCGTAGCCTAGACTGCTAAGGACTTATATGACGGGGGGAAAGAGAGGCAGGGTGGACTAAACATATTACACTCTCCCCTGGGTGGAAATTTGCATGTCCTCACTGGAACCAATTTGCTGCACCATCCACCCTCCAGAACCTGCAAGATAACAACAGGTCACATATTAGATGGTACACATTACTCATAGTAGAACCCCCTGTCATCCACTGATTACAGCGATGATATATAACTAACTCTTTCAACATAAAGCGTATGGGGTACTACTTATAGTGTTTGGGATCAGGCTTTTTAATTACCCGTCCCTCGACGGGTAAGCACAGTATATATAACCCCTTTAGATGTTAATAAACCCCGAGTAGGCTTGAGAAAAAAAGCTTTTTCAAGGCACTTCATCCAAGTGGGTTTGAAACAAATGTGACAATAACATAGTATCAAATTAACAAGTCAGACATGTGACTTGCAACAATGTCTCATTTACGGCATCTCACTTTCTTTTAACGTTCTTGCCACACAGATAATACTATAGATCACCGTTATTCTACCGTTTCAAAAAAACATGCCATAACAAAAAAGCATAAAAAAACACTCCGCACAAATACCCATAGCACAATGGAAAACAAGGTTCAGCACCATTCCCCAATAAGTGCCTTATATCAATTCTGTTGTATATTCTTTAGGAAAATGACCAGATATTCTTAAATGATCTACAGGGAAGATGATTTCAAGCTAACCCTCTTTAGTAGTGTTGGACCGGGTCCTCATTTATATAAAAAAAAAAAACGGGTAACGGGTACCCGGCCAAAATTAAAGGTTCTACCCGGTCGGGTACCCGGTTTGGCACTTACCTGCAGGGTGGCGGCGACATCTAGGACCAGCAGCAGCGGTCCTGTGGCGGTTGCAGCATCGGAGGTGTCTTCAGCCGGCGGGGGAGCTGCAGGAATCACTTCCACAGCATCGGAGCAGGTAAACAGTGTGTGTGTGTGAGCCGTCGGGGAACCACGTGACCGGAGCGGGAGACGGAGCGTTCCTTTTGGACAGACGGCTGTCTAATCAGCCATAATGATATGCAGCTTTGGTAAACGCAGAGTCCTGTGTAATCAGCCTTGCAAAATGCCACGTTTCAGGCATATCATATTGTAACACAAAATTGGCTGAAAAAACAGGCTTGTTTTAAGATGAAATACATGGGAAGCAATATACCAAAACTGGATGATTGAGCAGGTCTATTCCCTGCAAATGATCATTTGTGATTATGTGCCCTAAAGGTTTGCGAAGATCTGTGTAAAGCAACCTTCTAGGATGCCATGTTTAAGGCATATCATGGTACATAACAAAAAACGGCAGACAGAATCACTGATACACATCAAAGCAATTACATTTCCTCTGGAAGGTGGCCATTCACTTTGAAAACCTTAACTTAAAAATAGAGCGTATTGCCTCATGAGTCAGCAAAAGCAGGTTATTAATCATACTGTAGCCTGTTTAGTCAGTGGTTGGAGCGGCTCCACATACACTTCTAGTGAGTTTTGATGTGGAGTCACTATATACGAGTATCAGACATGATGTGGGTCTGAAGGCTCTCAAACACTACCTCTACTCCAGGAGAGGAAATTTCTACAAACATAACAACTTTATCTGGGAATTGCTCCAGTTCATTTTGTGCCACAACTACTTCCTTTTCGACAAAAAATACTACATTCAAATACAGGGGACGGCTATGGGCACTATGTGTGCCCCGACTTATACGAACCTGTATTTGTGGTGGTGGGAGGAGGTTAGCGTGTTTTCTGAAGCCATGCATCGGTATACTAGTTGTATCGATGTGTGGCTTCGCTATAAAGATGACATCCTCCTCCTGTGGAATGGCAGTAAAACTCTACTTACTGAATTTATGATGTTGCTTAACTCAAATGACCATAATTTGAAACTGACTTGTGAAATTAGTGAGTCACGGATTAATTTCTTGAACCCTTTGACCAAGTCTCTGTGCGGACGAAACGCATCAGAGCGCTGAGGGGGGACTCCTTCTCCCCTTTTTTATCCATGTTTGCCAGGAACCAATAAAGGCTTTTTTATTTTTTGCACAGTCCAGCCTTCTTGCCATTTTTTGTCCAAGCAGTGCCCGCTGATCACTTTCCTATGGAGAGGATATCCTGATAATTTGAAACTGACCTGTGAAATTAGTGAGTCACAGATTAATTTCTTGAACCTCACAATAAGAAAAACAGTGGATGGCCATCTTACTACCATGGGTTACTATAAACCGACAGCAACTAATAGTTATTTACATTTTGACAGCCACCACCCCTCTGCGCTAAAACGTGGTATACCAACAGGCCAATTCCTGCGTATTCGCCGCAATTGTTCTGAAATTGATGACTTCAAAAAACAAGCTAAAATAAGTCAAACTTTATTGAACACTGATATAGTGGGAATTGTATTAAGAAGGCCTACCACAGAGCCCTGACAAAATCAAGGACCTCTCTTTTGTCGAATCGTAGGAAAGAATCTACGAATAAAGAAATAAGATGTATAACATTGTTTAACATGCAATGGAAAGGGATTGGTGCCATTTTAGGCTGGGGCCATGGTGCTTTCGCCCGCACCGAGGCTTGCAGAGACTGGGAAGCGGGTGCTTGCCTGGCCGTGGTGGAGAGGCCATGGGGGGCGTGCCTGGGGGCATCACGGAGCTGGTTCGCCCTCATCACGTGACCGACCTGTCGCGCCAAGAAATCAGTTTAACTGATTCCTTGCGCAATGCGCGCCCCCTCCCGCTTCAGGCCGCCCGCACACCGCATGGACGAGATCACTGCCTTAAGGCAGACCGATCGCTCGGCGCACTTTCTGCGGTACCCAAGCCTTAGACATAACAGATGATCCAAGGCACTACGGATTTTCTCAATGATTTATTGTGTCAAAAAAGCACACAGCCCGACGTTTCGACCCACTCAGAGTTCTTTCTCCAGTGACTTGAAAGACTCTGAGTGGGTCGAAACGTCGGGCTGTGTGCTTTTTTGACACAATAAATCATTGAGAAAATCCGTAGTGCCTTGGATCATCTATGTTATCTCTATGCTCAGGATCTCTTTACACAGGGTTTCCCTGAACCAGGAGCACTGGTACAAAACTGCAAGTATTTTGCCTTTTTTATTCCAATATTTGGTGTGCAGCACTGCCATTTCTTGTGCATTATATTTCCCAGCCTTAGACAGACACTGACATGTATTGCTCAATGACGCCGACCTAAAAAAAAAAGTGCTATGGTCATGCCCAAACGTCACCTGGCGGAGGACAGGAAATTTGAAGGCACATTAGTAAGCAGCCATTTTTCAAGGACAAATAAAACAGCCAAGACTACCTGGTTAGGTAAACAAACCACCGGCTGTTTTAAGTGTCATCGGTGTAAGGCTTGTGGCTCAGTGTCGAACGGTAAATCTTTCACTAATTCGGGCAGCAAACAATTCTATCAGAAATGTTTAATGAGCTGCAGATCAGTAGGTCTTATTTATCTTGCGACCTGTGTTTGTGGCCTCAAGTATGTAGGCAAAACACGGAGGTTTTTTTTGAACCTCTAGGCACCACTAGGAATGCAGTGGATACACCGCTATCACGCCACGTTAGGAACCACCATGAAGGTGACCCAGGCAGCATTATGTTTCAAGCAATTGACCATATCCCACAATCCATAAGAAGAGGGGATTGGGACAAATCGTTGCTACAACTGGAGGCCCGTTGGCTTTATACCTTATATACCTTGAGGCCTTTTGGACTCAATGAAGGGTTTATGTATACCCCTTTTCTGTAAGTCATAGCTTCCAGTCTGGTTTCTTTGGATGTTTTTAATAGCAGAATAGTGCATTCTCTTTGGGTTGATTGTGTCCCAGCATGTTCCTGCCACTTAGGGTTTAGCATTAGGTGTTTCTAATTACTAGCGTCAGACGGGTTGCCATGACAACCTGTTTTTTGTGTATGTAGCCAGGTACCCTCCGGTCTCCCTGCGCTCCCGGTTTCCCCCCTCCTTACCATTAGTGTAACGCAGGGCAAATAGAGTTGCCGGTGGTTCTCGCCCCAGGGCACCGCCATGTTAAGTGTCCGCGCGCACGAGCGCAGAGTCAGGGCATGCGCAGAAGCGGCAAAGGCCAGGAAGAGCCCTGGAAGGTTGCGCATGAGCAGGGCAAGGTCGCAGCGGCCATTAGAATCGAACAGGCGCAGTGCTCTATGCGCACGCGGTCGGATTGTTAATCAGGCAGCTCAAGGACTACAACTCCCATGATGCTCAGGGAGGAAGCTGCCTGGTGACTTACGAGAGCCAATAGGATGGCTGGATTGCTTCTGGAGGAAGGAAAGACTATTGCCTGCTGGGACAGGAAGTGCCAGTGAAGACCAGGAGCCTGAAGTTGCAGGTTGGTCCACGGAGCAGTGCTCCAGGGACTAGGCCAGAGGTCAATCCCCCAGGGCCCAGTTAGTTCCCTGAGTCACAGTATATGTGTTCTGAGTGCTTGCTATAGGGAAGGCCTTAATGTAGGAACCCTTTCATATAGAATTAGAGAGAGATTTGCTGCAATACATTGCATGAGAGCCAGTGCAGCCTGAGTGCTGAAACAGATGCTGATTCCTTAAAGAGACAGTCAGTCAAGGATCATCCGGCTGAAGAACCCTCCCCTGGGGAGACAGACAGTGCATTCATCCCTGCCCAGAGCAGCACGGTGCGGCGTGGGATCACTGTGCGGTGTTGCTGAGTCCCAAGGATTTTCCTGATCAGGAGCAGTGATCAGGGAGGTAGTATAACAAGTGCACCAATGGGCCCCAACACAGGGAAGCGCTGTCCCTCACATTCACACTAACTTCCTAGCTGGTGGACACTAAGAGGTTAAGTGCCCCAGCACCCAGGTACATCAAGTACTAGGTGATATCAAGATTGACACTAAGCGCTCTCTCAGTTTCATATGCGTGATGATGTAATGCTGTGTATGCAGAGTAATGTTATGTTGGTTATATGCTAAGGGTTCTTATTATTCCAGTCAGTAAATACTGTTTATCCAATCACGTGTGGTATTGTATATGTGGGTTCTGATAAGGGCACACTCCCACCACAGTGGGATCCTTCATCAGTGTAGGCGCTGCACCGAGTGTAAGTACACCCCAGGCTCCCAGTGGCGGTGACTCAGGCCTCAGGTTATCCTAACACGTGAAAGCAGAACCAGTAGTACAGTACCACAGGGGTACACCTGCTACATGTATATAAGGGAGGACGCTAGTGCTAACACGCTCACCCCAGGAAGAAGGCATGTCCTACGCCGAAACGTACATCAGGTACAGCGTTCCGTGAGCCGGTGAAGCAGCAGAGTTAAGTGAGTAAGCCAGCTGAAGTGTGGTTACGGTAACGAGACAGAGAGGCTATTGCTGTTCGTAGTCACCCTGAGGTCTGTCTGATGTTGCCTAGAACATCTGGAGGGGATCTAGTTGCCAAGGGCCAGGATCACCTGAAGGAGACTAAGGGGCCACGGCCAGACAGGGAGGCGTAAAGTACTGCTAGGTGGGGTCTCAGGAGGGGTGCTTGGATGTACTCAGGTGCCTATACCCCTCTGCTAGAAGAGCCACCACAGTGCTACTAGCCATTGATGCACAGGGAGCCACAGGGTACTCAAACTGGACTATCAGCGTGTGCAGTGTGCCGCAGAAAAAGTTTTGCCTAGGTTTTGCCTAGCATTGGGTATATTGCTGTTCCGCTGGTCGGATACCATGTGTTGCAGAAGTACCAGGAGAGCGGGCCCCCTGCTAGATTAGAGGGGGTCACGCAGTGTTAAACCACATTATTTCATCCAAAATGGTGGTTCCCCTGCAATGGAACGCACCGCATGGGCTTTATGATCTAACATGGCAGTTCCTGCCGAAATTCGGGACCGCGTGGTGCTGCTTAAAACAAGTTGCACCCCTTTTCTGCAAAAGAGTTGCAAGAGCTCAGCGCCAAAGTAGGAGCCGCGCCCGACCACTATGATTGGGTGAATGCGGAGCCGATGTCACGCCCTGCTACTGTGTGCCCCTACTCAAAACTCCACCAGAGGGAGGGGGCACAGTGAGCACCAATGAGCAAACAACATCCACACTGCGGGAGGAGTCGGATTTGTGCCGCCCATCCCTCAGTTCCTCGGAGCTAGCCAGCTGAACAGAACTATATTCTTGTGCTGCCGAGTTCTGCTATCCAGCTATATCTCATCACGGCTGAGTGTTGCCTTACTACCTACCAGGTACTGGGAGGCTTCCTGGTAGTTGAACTGGCCGACCAGCAGTTTCTGAGGTGTCTGTGCCCGCAGTGCAGAGCTCCCAGGGGAGAACCCAGCAGCACAGCTCGGTGTCAGCAGTGCTGAGCTTATTATATGTGCCCGGTAGTGCCATTACTTACTACTATTGACCATAGTGAAGGCCCAGCGGTTATGCCAAGTGAGGTGGCCTGCGTTGACGCTATAATCACAGCGGGCCCGTGTGCTCTAACCGACGTTCCTGGGGGTCTGTGCACCCTGGTTCCTGAAACTGTAGCCCAAAAGACTACCGGGTGAGGTGACCAGCCCGGGAGAGACCAGAGCATGTCCCCTGGTGACATCGGAGCTGGAATGCTTCCGACCAATTGTCGACAGCGAGGGTTAAGTGCTGCGGTACCTTTCCCCCGATAGAGCAGTCCCTACCATCCTCATCAGATGACGATGACAGCCTCAGATAGCGGGGCACGCTAGCACCGCCTCCACTCCGCCTCCAGCCCCGCTTCCTCCCACCCGGCACACAAGCGTGCTCGCTGACGCTCATGCAGGGACACGAAAAAGCTCCTGCTTGAGCAGGAGAGCATGAGCGTCAGCGCTGCCCAGCGCCGCTCCCTGCACCATGTCCCAGGCCAAAGGCTCTCTAAAAGGTTTTTAAAGTGGTTCCAGCGAAAGAGTCGGGGCTCTGCTTCAGCACAGTCTACCTGGAATCTTTGCAATTACAAGACTATTGGGGGTAGACTTCTGGATGTGAAGTCCCTGCACCTAGGAAAGAATAGGTTTGTTACGCCAGTTCCAAGTAAGGGTGCTTTTATCTGTATGTTTGCATATTTTAAAAGTAATAAATCACAATTTATTTCATCAACTCGTTTTGCTCAATTAAATGATCCGGGTTATAAAAGGTGTGTAACGGATATTCCCTCTAGCTTGACCCACCCAATTTCATGTTGGCCCGTGTGGTCTAACCAGCCCCCATTACATGGTCGTGTCTGGTGGTGCACCTGTAAGCAACAGGACTCCTGAGTCTCCCGCATGATGGTATTCGGGGATTGTCAATCCAGACAGGTAGCTGAGGTAGTGTGTGCGAGTCCTACCTATATCACGTGCAGCGCCTCCACCTCATCAGGATCTATGCGTCCGCAGGGAGATGGTCCTGATGAGGAACTCCTTCTTGGTGGTGCCTTCCACTGGAGAGTAATTTCACACTCACATAGTGGGGGTATCTTTGAACAGGGCATCTTTATTGTTTATGTATGGGCAAGCTGCCCTTCACAGCCATCTGTCTCAGCTGCACATATTTCTCTGCTGTCCCTTTGACAGGTACGCCCTCCCAATGGAGTGGGATCCCCTCTCCCCGTAGGGAGATCACCCCTGTGCCAGGTCCCTGGACACAGTGTGGCTCTCATCAGCTTAGATGTAGAAATGGACCACTAGTTACTGCACTAGTGGATCCTTCATTCCCAACGCACTCCAACTACTCAGCAACAACTGTGGACTCAGAGCATGTAGCCACTCCCACTCATACATAGGGCACCTCACCAGGGTGTGAGGGCAAACCTCCATGATTCCATGCAATACTTTGGCGTCTACCTACTGTTACTAGTCTAGCGCAGACCCTCTCCAGGATTCCTGCTCTAAGTTACCAGTTTATCCCTTTAAGGCGTCTTACCACTAGCACTACCTCAAGGGACTCGGACTGCTATAGCCCGGCTCCAGACCTAAGAATCCCAGGGCGTCTATGCGTTCCACGTCTTCCGCGGCCTCCCCTTGACTACCCCTGGCTCCTTCCTACGCAGCACAAAGTGGCAGCAGACACTCTCCGTTTCCTAGTGTGTCCAGCAAAAGCCTGTCCTGTTGACAGGTATATCAGCAGTGCCTCCAACTGTAACGCCTGTTCGTGTCTGGTCTGACCCACCCAATCTCACATTGGCCCCTGTGGTCTATCCAGCCCAGTTACATGTCTGTGTATGGTGGTGCACCTGTAGGCAACAGGACTCCTGAGTCTCCCGCTTGATGGTATTGGGGGATGTCAAGCAAGACAGGTATCTGAGGTAGTGGGTGACAAGTCCTACTTACATCATGTGCAGCGCCTCCACCTCATCAGGATCTATGCGGATGCAGGTAGATGGTCCTGATGAGGAACTCCTTCTGGGTGGTGAGAGCCCCAGGAGAGTAATTGCAGACTCACACCATGGGGTTCTTGGTAAACAAGCCATTTTTATTGTGCGTGGTGATAAGGGCCAGCTGCCCCTCACAGTCCTTGTCTCAGCCGCACATTCTTCCGTGATTCCCTTTAAAAGGTACGCCCTCCCAATGGAGTGGGATTCCCTCTCCCCGTAGGGAGATCATCCCTGTGCCAGGTCCCTGGACACAGTTGGCCTTCTCTGGCTCTTGATATAATTTGATGCCACTAGTTACTGCACTAGTGGGCACCTTTAACTGGCTGCATCACCTTGCACCATCAACTCGCAGCAACCACACACTGCAACCTTTTTCCACACTAACGTTAGGCAGTGCAGTGCCTTATATACCTCAGGAGGCAGGCACATCTCTGAGGTCACTAATAATGGACTCAGAACATGTAGCCACTCCCATCCATACATAGGGCACCTCACCAGGGTGTGAGGGCAAACCTCCATGATTACTGCTGGCATTCCTGTAACTTACCAGGTTTTACTGCCAGCAGGAGAGATGACTGTAGGCATTGTTAGACATGACTACATGTGGGTATATATATGTGTGTGTGTGTATGTGTGCGCATGGGTGTGTGCATGGGTTGTGTGAGTGAAAGGAAGTCCTAAATAAAAAAAAATTTAAAGAAAAAAAAAAAGTTTAATAAATATTTTTTTTTTAGTTCTGCAATCATTGACACACACACACACACACACACACACACACACACACACGCGCGCATACACACACACACACACACACTTGAGCGCAGGCAGTGGCGCGAAAAGATGAATTTCCTCATCTTCGCCGCTGTCTGTCGGCTCCCCGCCGTGCGCGACCCTCGTATAGAAAGGATGACTGACGTCAGCCAACTAAAATTCCGCGCGCACGGCGTAGCACGCGCCCGGCACTAGAGAACGTGCCTTAGAGAGACTCACAAAGACAAAAGATAGGCAGGAAGGCGCACCGAGTAGCAAGAATATTTATTAGTTAAAAACCCACGGGGGGTTCAACATCAACACTAAAACCAATTAAATTGGCAATAAACACACAATGCTAAATAATATAAACCGTACGAATAGTAAGCTTACAATCGTCCTAACTGGAGAGGGGGGCCGGAGAGCTCCGGCCGTCAGCTGGGGGCAGTAGGTGTTATGGGTCCAGACCCGATCTGCTCGCTCACGCTGAAATGGAACCCTCACTCTCTCCAACACCGCTCTCACCAACTGGAAGTCCACGTAACAGCCGCACGTGACCTCTACGTGGTTCGCACAGCGTGCTTCATCAGGAGTCTACGTGATGAGTGTTCGTGAAATTATGTATCATATTGTAGCAAATCAGAACACTTTGATCTAAGGCGTTCACTAATTAGAATGACTAACAGCTGGGGTGAGGTAGTAATCACTCACACTCCCTGCCGCCGGGCCTCCTGCGGGGCCTGCCTCTCTCTCTCCCCCCCGCCCCCCTCTCTCCTTCCCCCCCCCCCCCCCCCCCCCCCTCTCTCTCTCCTTCCCCCTCTCCTTCCCCCTCTGGAGGTATATCACCAGACCTCACTACACACACGGGCACAGAGTATATCACCAGCCGGCACTACACACACGGGCACAGAGTATATCACCAGCCGGCACTACACACACGGGCACAGAGTATATCACCAGACCTCACTACACACACGGGCACAGAGTATATCACCAGACCTCACTACACACACGGGCACAGAGTATATCCCCAGACGGCACTACACACACAGCACAGAGTATATCCCCAGACGGCACTACACACACGGGCACAGAGTATATCACCAGTGCACAGCCAGCACCATGTGGAGTTTTCCCCAGGGTGCACTCACTGTACCTTGCTTTGGAGCCCACCAGGGGTCACTGTTCCATAGAAGCTCAGGAGGAGCTGGTTAGAGGGCGCTCTGGCCTCAACTCTCCCCTCTCTATGGTCCCTCTGCTGCAGCCGGATTTCCTGCTGTGTGAGGAAACCCTGATCCTAAGGTGTATCGGATCATTCCGCCTCCTGCTGGGGATGATCACACATCGCCCAGCAGACGTGAAGCCCCCTGTGTGAACGCGGCCTTAAGTTATATGCTTTTCCCTCATCTGAAACAACCAGTCCCTGTGTATATTGCAACATTATTGTTACAAATACCCTTTACACAGACACTAGTCACTGAGCCACTCCTCCTCAGACCTCACTGTCTCCTGAGGCTACAGGCACAGCAATGATAACACAAAGATACACACTGCTTCACACGTCACATGTCCCTGCTCACACATACACAGCACAGAGTGTGCTAGGAAGGGCTGTCCCACTCCCAGCCTGTAACCTGATCCTGAGCACAGTCTGTCCCACATCCTGAGGGGGGATCCAGGTCACTCCCACAGGGAAGGACTGAGAGATCACAGGGGCTCCCCCCACCCTCCATAGGAAGTACACACACAGTGAGGGGGGGATAAAGTGCACATCTCAGGCACTGAGGGGGGGACACACTGAGGAATAGGCTCTGAAGCCTCTAAGTCCCTTTTCCTGTGCCCCCTCACATTGCCCACCCCCTGCTGCACAGAGATCTTCAGCCTGTGTTATTGGGTAAGTACAGTGGACAGGAGATGGACGGGACGACAGTGGACAGGAGGTGGACCGGGAGACGACAGTGGCAGGAGGTGGAAGGTACGAAGTGGAATGGAGGGGACGGGACAGTGGACGGACGGGGACGGGACAGTGGACAGGAGGGGACGGGACAGGGCCAGGAGGGGGACGGGAAGTGGACAGGAGGGGGCGGGAAAGGACAGGAGGGGGACGGGGAAGTGGACAGGAGGGGGAAGGAAAAGTGGACAGGAGGGGGAAGGGACAGTGGAAAGGAGGGGGACGGGAAAAGCGGCAGGAGGGGGACGGGAGGAAAGCGGAAGGAGGGGCGACGGGACAGCGGGACAGGAGGCGGGCGGGAAAGCGGAGCAGAGGGGGACTGGACAGCGAGACAGGAGGGCGGGACAGCGGACAGGAGGGGGGGAGGGCAGGGACAGAGGGGGACGGGAAAGCGGACAGGAGGGGGACGGGACAGCGGACAGGAGGGGACGGGACAGCGGACAGGAGGGGGACGGGACAGCGGGACAGGAGGGGGCGGGGGGGGCGGAAAGGGACAGGAGGGCGGACGGGGGACAGCGGACCAGGAGGGGGAACGGGGACGCGGGACCAGGAGGGGACGTGGGACAGCGGCATGAGGGGACCCAGCGGACATCGAGGAGGGACGTGGGACAGGGAATGAAGGGGAGGGACAGAGGACATGAGGGACGGGACAGCGGGGACCATGAGGGGAGGGACCAGCGGAAAGGACGGGGACGGGACAGTGGACAGGACCGGGGACGGGGACAGAGGATAGGAGCGGACGGGGAAGTAGACGGAGTCGTGGAAACGGGACAGTAGACAGGAGGGGACCGGGACAAGTAGGGAAAGGAGGGGACGGGACCAGTTGGAACAGGAGGGGACGGGGACAGTGGACAGGAGGGGACGGCGACAGGGGGAGGTGCGGACGGTGACAGTGGACAGGAGGGGACGGGGGGGAGAGTGGGACAGGAGGGGACGGGGAGGGAGAGAGGACAGGAGGGACGGCGGACAGTGGACAGGATGGGGAGGGCAGTGGACAGGATCGGGGGACGGGGACCAGTGACAGGAGGGGACGGGACAGGGGACAGGAGGGGGGGAGGGACAGTGGACAGGAGGGGACGGGACAGTGAGACAGGACCGGGGCGGGAAGTGGAAAGGAGGGGACGGGAAGTGGACAGGAGGGGACGGAGACAGTTGACAGGAGGGGGACGGGAACAGGGACAGGAGGGGGACGGAAAACAGTGGACAGGAGGGGGACGGAACAGTGGACAGGAGGGGGAGGGACAGTGCGACAGGAGGGGGGACGGGGACCAGGGACAGGAGGGGCCGGGACAGTGGACAGGGGCAGGGGAACGGGACATGGACAGGAGGGAGGGACATTGGATCAGGAGGGGGACGGGACAGTGGACAGGAACGGGCGACGGGACAGTGGGCGGAGGGGGACGGGGATCATTGGACAAGGAGGGGGACGGGACAGTGGAAGGGAGGGGGACGGGACAGTGGAAGGCAGGGTGACGGACAGTGGACAGGAGGGGGACGGGACAGTCGGACAGGCGGGGGAAGGGACAGTGGAAAGGAGGGGGACGGGACAGTGGACGGAGGGGGACAGGGGCGACAGTGGACAGGAGGGCGCGGGACGTGGAAAGGAGGGCGACGGGGGGACAGGGAAGCGGGGAAGAGGGGGACAAGTGGACAGGAGGCGACGGGGACATGGACAGGCGGCGACGGGGGACAGGGAACAGGACGGCGACGGGGGACAGGAGGACAGGAGGGGGACGGAGGACAGTGGACAGGAGGGGGACGGGACAGTGAAAAGGAGGGGACGGGGACAAGTGGAACAGGAGGGAGAGGGGGGGGACAGTGGACAGGAGGGACGAGGGGGAGGGACAGTGGACAGGAGGGGGACGGGGGGAAAGGTGGACAGGGGAACAGTGGAAGGACGGGGGACACGGGGGACAGTGGACAGCGAGGCGGACGGGGCGACAGTGTAATGGACAGGTAGGGTCGGGGACAGTGGACAGGAGGGGACGGGGAAGTGGACATGAGGGGACGGGGACAGTGGACATGAGGGGACGGGACAGTGGACAGGAGGGGACGGGACAGGGGACAGGAGGGGAGGGACCATGGGGACAGTGGACAGAGGGGGACGGGACAGTGGACAGGAGGGGGAGCGGACGTGGACAGGAGGGGAGGGACAGTGGACGGGAGGGGAGGGCAGGGACGGGAGGGGACGGGACAGGGGACGGGAGGGGGGGACGGGACAGTTGACAGGAGGGGACGGGACAGTGGACAGGAGGGGACGGGGACAGTGGGACAGGAGGAGGGACGGGACAGTGGCAGGAGGGGGAAGGGGGGGGAAGGGACAGTGGAAAGGAGGGGGACAGTGGACAGGAGGGGACGGGACAGTGGACAGGAAGGGGACCCGGGCCAGTGGACAGGAGGGGACAGGGACAGTGGAAAGGAGGGGTGGGGGACGGGGACAGTGGACAGGAGGGGACGGGGACAGGGAAAGGGAGCGGGGCGGGGACAGGGGACCATGAGGAGGGGGACAGTGGAATGAGGGGACGGGGCCAGTGACATGAGGGGACGGGGGACAGTGCGACAGGACGGGGACGGGACAGTGGACAGGGGGGACGGGACCGTGGACAGAGAGGACGGGCAGTGACAGGATGGGAAGGGGACAGTGGACAGGACGGCCGGCACGGGACAGTGACAGGAGGGGACCGGGGAACAGTGGAAGGAAGGGGACGGACAGTGGACCAGGCGGGGACCGTGGACAGTGGACAGGGAGGGCGACGGGACAGTGGACAGGAGGGGACGGGGCGACAGTGTGGACAGGATGGGGAACGGGGGACAGTGGACCGTGGCGGACAGTGGACAGGAGGGGACGGGGACACAGTGAACAGGAGGGGGGACGGGGACATGTGGACAGGAGAGGACGGGACAGTGGAAAGGACGGGGACGGGGACAGTGACAGGACTCGGGGACGGGGGACAGGGGACAGGAGGGGACGGGGACAGTGGACAGGAGGGGATGGGACAGTGCTGAAGGAGGGGAAGGGAGAAGTGGACAGGATGGGGACGGGGAGACCCGGTGGGAACAGGAGGGGACGGGGACACGTGACAGGACGGGGTCCGGGGGGGACGGGACAGTGGACAGGAGGGGGACGGGACAGTGGACAGGAGGGGACGGGACAGTGGACAGGAGGGGACCGGGACAGTGGACAGGAGGGGGAGGCGGGGACAGTGGACAGGAGGGGACGGGACAGTGGACAGGAGGGGACGGGACAGTGGACAGGAGGGGACGGGGACAGTGGACAGGAGGGGGACGGAAACAGTGGACAGGAGGGGGACGGAACAGTGGACAGGAGGGGGACGGAACAGTGGACAGGAGGGGGAAGGGACAGTGGACAGGAGGGGGGACGGGACAGTGGAAAGGAGGGGACGGGACAGTGGACAGGAGGGGACGGGACAGTGGACGGAGGGGAGGGACATTGGAACAGGAGGGGGAAGGGACAGTGGAAGGAATGGGGAGGGACAGGTGCGGCAGGAGGGGGACGGGAATTGGACAGCGAGGGGGACGGACCGTACAGGAGGGGGACGGGGACAGTGGCCAGGAGGGGGAAGGGGGCCAGGGGACAGGAGGGGGACGGGGACAAACAGTGGACAGGAGTGGGAGGGGAAGTGGACAGCGAGGGGGAAGGGGACGTGGAAAGGAGGGGACAGGGGGACAGTGGACAGGAGGGCGACGGGGGACAGTGGAAAGGAGGGCGACGGGGGACAGTGCGACAGGACCGGCGACGGGACAGTGGCACAGGAGGACGACGGGGGGACATTGGACACGGAGGCGACGGGGGGAGACCAGTTGGGACAGGAGGGGGACGGGCCAGTGGACAGGAGGGGGACGGGACAGACAGTGACAACAGGAGGGGACGGGACAGCAGTGGACTAGGCCGAGGGCGAACGGGGGGGGGGACAGTGGACAGCCCCTGAGGGAGAGGCGGGAAAGTGGACAGGAGTGGGGACGGGGGAATAGTGGACGGGGACAGGCGACAGGAGGGGGGACGGGGGAATCAGGGGGGACCCTAGGGAGGGGAGGGGAGGGGACGGGGGACAGTGGAGACATGGAGGGGACGGGGGACAGGGACCAGGAGGGGAGGGGACAGTGGACATGGCGATTGGGGACGGGGACCGGGACATGGGGGACGGGGACAGTGGACATGAGGGGACGGGACAGTGGAACAGATGGGACGGGGGACAGTGGACAGGCAGGGGACGGGACAGCTGGACAGGAGGGGCGGGCGTGGACAGGACGGGGGCCGGGACAGTGGACAGGAGGGGACGGGACAGTGGACGGGAGGGGAGGGACAGTGGACGGGAGGGACGGGACGGGACAGTGGACGGGAGGGACGGGACAGTGGAAGGCGGGGAAGGCGACAGTGGACAGGACCGGGGGAGGGACCGTGGACAGGAGGGGGGACGGGACAGTGGGACAGGAGGGGGGGAGGGGACAGTGGACAAGGAGGGGACAGTGGCACAGGAGGGGACGGGGGACAGTGGACAGCGAGGGGACTCGGGACAGTGGACAGGAGGGACAGGACAGTGGGCAGAGGGGACGGGGGACAGTGGAAGGACCGGGACGGGGACAGGGGACAGGAGGGGTCGGGGACAGGGACAGGGGGGACGGGGACAGTGCGAATGAGGGGGACGGGGGCCCAGTGGAATATGAGGGGACGGGGACAGGGACAGGAGGGGACGGGACCAGTGGACAGGAGGGAAGGAAAGTGGACAGGAGAGGACGGGACAGTGGACAGGACTGGGACGGGGACAAAAAAGGACAGTGGGACAGGACCGGGGACCGGGGACAGTGGACAGGAGGGGACGGGGAGTGGACAGGGAGGGAAGGGACAGTGGACAGGGGGGACCGGGGACAGGGAAGGAGGGGACGGGACAGTGGACCGGAGGGGACGGGGACAGTGGAAAGGAGGGACGGGGACAGGGACAGTGAGGGGACCGGGGGGACAGTGGACAGGAGGGGCGGGGACAGGTGGACAGAGAGAGACGGGACAGTGGACAGGAGGGGACGGGGGACAGTGGACAGGAGGGGACGGGGACAGTGGACAGGAGGGGACGGGGACAGTGGACAGGAGGGGGATGGGGACAGGTGGACAGGAGGGGAACGGGACAGTGGGACAGGAGGGGCCGGGGACCGGGGACTGAGGGGACGGGGGACAGTGGACATGAGGGGACGGGGGACAGTGGACAGGAGGGGACGGGGGACAGTGGACAGGAGGGGACGGGGACAGTGGACAGGAGGGGACGGGGGACAGTGGACAGCGAGCGAGGACGGGAAAGCGGACAGGAGGGGACGGGGGACAGTGGACAGGGAGGGGACGGGAACAGTGACAGGAGGGGACGGGGAGACAGTGCAGGAGGGACGGGAAAAGTGGACAGGAGGAGACGGGGGACAGTGGACGGAGGGGACCGGGGAACAGGAGGGGACGGGGAACAGTGGACATGAGGGGACGGGGAACAAGGGCAGGCGGGGACGTGGACCAGTGGCAGAGGAGGGACGGGACAGGGACAGTGAGGGCGCACCGGGGGACAGTGGACAGCATGAGGGCGAAGGGGGGAGGGGGGACAGTGGACAGGAGGCGACGGGGGACAGTGGACAGGAGGCGACGGGGGACCCCAGTGGACGGGCCCAGGCGACGGGGCGGACAGTGGACAGGGAGGGGCGGTGGAAAGGACGGGGTCGGGGGACGAGTGGACAGGAGGGACGGGGAAAGTGGACAGGAGGGGACGGGGACCGTGGACATGACGGGGAGGGACCAGTGGACAGGAGGGGGGACGGGACAGTGGGAAGGACGGGGAAGGGGACAGTGGACAGCGAGGGGACGGGAAGTGGAACAGAGGGGACGGGACAGTGGAAGGAGGGACGGGACAGTGGACAGGAGGGGACGGGACAGTGGACAGGAGGGCGACGGGACAGTGGACAGGAGGGGAGGGACAGGTGACCGGAGGGGCGACGTGCGGGACAGTGAGACAGGAGGGGAGGGACAGTGAAAGGAGGGGGACGGGACCAGTGGACAGCGAGGGGGACGGGACCAGATGGCACAGGAGGGGGGGACGGGACAGTGACATGAAGGGGACAGTGGACAGGGCAGGGGGACAGTGGACAGGAGGGGCGGGACAGGACAGTGGAAGGGAGGGGGACGGTGGGAACAGGAGGGACAGTGGACAGGAGGTGGACGACGGACAGTGAGGACAGGAGGTGGACGGGCGACAGTGGACAGGGGGGGGAGGTGGAACGGAAGACAGTGGACGGAGGTGGACGGACGACAGTGGACAGGAGGTGGACGGGGACGACAGTGGACAGGAGATGGACGCGGACGGACAGTGGGACAGGAGCGTGGACGGGACGATCAGGGACAGGAGGTGGACGGAAGAACAGTGGACAGGGGGGGGACGGGACGACAGTGGACAGGAGGGGACGGGGACGACCAGTGGGACAGGAGGTGGAAGGGCACGACAGTGGAAAGGAGGTGGAGGGACGACAGTGGCAGGAGGTGGACGGGACGACCGTGACAGGAGGTGGACGGGACGACAGTGGCACAGGAGGTGGACGGGACGGGACAGTGGACAGGAGCGTGGAAGGGGACGAACAGTGGACAGGAGGTGGACGGGCGACAGGGGACAGGACTTGGGGAGATGGGACAGTGGAAAGGAGGGTGACGGGACAGTGGACAGGAGGGGGCAGGGACAGTGGACAGGAGGGCGACGGGGGACAGTGGACAGGAGGGCGACGGGGGACAGTGGACAGGAGGCGACGGGGGACAGTGGACAGGAGGCGACGGGGGACAGTGGACAGGAGGCGGACGGGGGGCCACGTGGACAGGACCGGGGAGGTGGACAGGAGGGGTCGGGGACAGTGGAAGGAGGGGACGGGGGACATGTGGGCAGGAGGCGGACGGGGGACAGTGGACATGAGGGGACGGGACAGCAAGTGGACAGGGATTGGGAAGTGACACGTGGACAGGAGGGGACGGGACACGTGGAACAGCGAGGGGACGGGACGCCAGTGGACAGGACGGGGAGGGACAGTGGACAGGACGGGGACGGGACAGTGGACAGGAGGGGACGGGACCGTGGAAGGAGGGGAGGGGGGAAATGGACCAGGAGGGGAAGGGACAGTGGACAAGGAGGGGAACGGGACAGTGGACCGGGGGGGGACGGGCACATGGAAGGAGGGGGACACGGGACAGTGGACAGGAAGGGGGACGGGACAGTGGAACAGAGGGGGACCGGGAAGGTGGACAGGGAGGGGGACGGGGCAGTACGGAAACGGAGGGGACAGTGGACAGGACGGGGAACAGTGCGACAGGACCGGGGACAGTGGACAGGAGGGCGGGCCAGGACAGTGGACAGGAGGGGGACGGTGGAAGGAGGGGCAGGGGACCGGAGGTGGACGGGGACGGGACAGTGACAGGAGGTGGCCGGGACGACAGTGGCACAGGAGGTGGACGGGACGACAGTGGACATGAGGGGACGGGGACGACAGTGGACAGGATGTGGACCGGGAATACAGGGGCAGGGAGGTGGACGGCGACGAACATGGACAGGAGGTGGACGGGACGCACAGTGGACAGGAGGGGACGGGACGACCAGTGGACAGGAGGTGGACGGGACGACAGTGGACAGGAGGTGGACGGGGGAGACAGTGGACAGGAGGTGGACGGGACGACAGTGGGACAGGGGGGGACGCGAGACGACAGTGGACAGCGAGGTGGACGGGACGGGACAGTGGAAGGAGGTGGACGGGACGACAGTGGACAGGAGGTGGACGGGACGACAGTGGAAAGGACGGTGGAAGGGCGACAAGTGGGGACAGGAGGTGGACGGGACGACAGGAGTGGACAGGACGGTGGACGGGGAAGAAGTGGACAGGAGGGGGAACGCGGAGAGAATGGACAGGAGGTGGACGGGACGACAGTGGACAGGAGAGTGTGGGAGGGACGAACAGTGGAAAGGAGGTGGACGGGGACGACAGAGTGGGGAAGGAGGGGGAACGGGAACGACAGTGGACAGGAGGGGACGGGACGAAGTGGACAGGAGGGGGACGGAGGACAGTGCGACAGGCCACGGGGGACGGGACGACAGTGAAAGGAGGGGACGGGACGACAGTGGAACAGGAGGGGGACGGGACGACCGTGGACAGGAGGTGGACGGGACGACAGTGGAAAGGCGCGTGGACCGGGAGACAGTGGACCAGGAGGGGGGGAGGGACGACCAAGTGGACAGGGGAGGTGGAAGGGACGGACAGTGGACAGGAGGTGGACGGGAGCGACAGTGGGACAGGAGGGGGAGGGACGACACGTGGACAGGAGGGGGACGGGGAGTGAACAGTGGACAGGAGGCCGCCGGGGACAGGGAAGGAGGCGACGGGGGACAAGGGACAGGAGGGGCGCGGGGGGGGAGACAGTGTACAGGAGGGACGGGGACAGGGAAAGGAGGGGGACGAGGACAGTGGACAGGAGGGGAGGGGACAGTGGACATGATCCCTGGGGAGGGGACAGTGGACAGGAGGGGACGGACAGTGGAAGGAGGGGACGGGGGACAGTTAGAACAGTGAGGGGACGGGACAGTGGACAGGATGGGGGGATGGGGAAGGGACAGGGGCCAGGAGGGGAAGGGACAGGGGAACAGGGAGGGGGAGGGACAGGAAGTGACAGGACGGGGCCGGGGGACAGTGGAAAGGAGGGGGACGGGACACGTGGACAGGAGGGGACCGGACAGTGACAGGAGGGGACAGTGGACAGGAGGGGACAGGTGGACAGGAGGGGACCGGGACAGGGGACAGGAGGGGACAACGTGGACAGGCGGGGACGGGGACAAGTGGACAGGAGGGGATCGGGGACAGTGGGACAGGAGGGACGGGGGGGAACAGTGGACCGAGGGGGACGGGGACGTGGACAGGACCGGGGACGGGGACAGTGGCAGGAGAGGCGGGGGCACAGTGGACCGCGAGGGGAACGGGCGACAGGGGACAGGAGGGGACGGGGACAGTGACAGGGACAGTGACAGGAGGGGACGGTGGACAGTGGATAGGAGGGGACGGGGAAAATGGGGACAGGGAGGGGACGGGACACGTGGACAGGAGGGGACGGGGACAGTGGACAGGAGGGGACGGACAGTGGACAGGACGGGGACGGGACAAGTGGACCAGGCGGGGAAGGGACAGTGGACAGGAGGGAAGGGACAGTGGACAGGAGGGGAAGGTGACAGTGGACAGGGGGACGGGGACAGTGGACAGGCGGGAAGGGAAATGAGGACAGGAGGGGACGCGGACCAGTGGCAGAGGGGGACGGGACCGTGGACAGAGAGGGGGACGGGAACAGTGGAAGGAGGGGGACGGGACAGTCGGACAGGAGGGGGACGGGACACAGGTGGACAGGAGCGGGACAGTGGAAGGAGGGGACGGGACGTGGACAGGAGGGGACGGGACAGTGGACAGGGGGGACGGGGACATGTAGACAGGAGGGGACGGGGACAGTCGGACAGGATGGGGACGGGGACAGATGCACAGGAGGGGACGGGGCCAGTGGAAGGAGGGCAGGGGCAAGTGGACGGCGAGGGGAAGGGGACAGGGGACAGGAGGGGACCGGGGACAGTGACAGGAGGGACGGGGAAGTGGACAGGGCGGGACGGGACAGTGGGACTAGGAGGGAGGGGACCAGGAGGGGACGGGGACAGGAGGGGACGGGACAGTGGACAGGGACAGTGGACAGGAGGGGACGACAGTGGACAGGAACCAGACAGCTGTGCGGGGGACGGAGACAGTGGAAAGGAGGGGAGGGACAGTGGACAGGAGGGGACGGGGAAGTGGACAGGACGGGGCGGGGACAGTGGACAGGAGTGGACGGGACAGTGGACAGGAGTGGACGGGACAGTGGACAGGAGGGGGACGGGGACAGGGCAGGAGGGCGGGACGGGACAGTGGACAGAAAGGGGACGGGACAGCTGGAAAGGAAGGGGCAGGCGACAGTGGCCAGGAGGGTGACCGGGACGACAGTGGACAGGGAGGGTGACGGGACGACAGTGGACAGGAGGGGACGGGACGACAGTGGACAGGAGGGGGACGGGACGACAGTGGACAGGAGGGGGACGGGACGACGTGGACAGGCGCTTGGACGGGACGGACAGTGGAAAGCGTTGGTACGGCGACAGTGGACAGGAGGTGGACGGGACGACAGTGGACAGAGGTGGAAGGGACGACAGTGCGAGAGGAGGGGACGGGACAACAGTGGAAAGGAGGGGACGGGACGACAGTGTGGACAGGAGTGGGGACGGGGGACGACAGTGGACAGGAGGGGGACGGACGACAGGGACAGGAGGTGGAACGGGACGACAGTGACAGGAGGGGACGGGACCGAACAGGGGAAAGGAGCGTGGACGGGACGACAGTGGAACAGGAGGTGGAACGGGAAGACCGTGGACGGAGGGGGACGGTGAGAAAGTGGACAGGGGGGCGACGGGACGCTGTGGACAGGAGGGGGACGGGACGAGACGACAGTGGACAGGAGGGGGACGGGGAAGTGCGACCGGAGGGGGACGGACAGGGACAGGACGGGACGGGACGACAGCGGACAGGAGTGGACGGGACGACAGCGACAGGGAGGCGGGACGGGACGACCACGAGACAGGCAGGGGGACGGACGACAGCGGACAGGGGGGGACGGGGACGACAGCGGACAGGTTGAGGGGGACGGGACGGACAGAGGACGGGAGGGGACGGACGACAGCGGACAGGAGGGGGACGGGACGACAGCGGACAGGAGGGGGACGGGACGAGAGCGGACAGGAGGGGGACGGGACGACAGCGGACAGGAGGGGGACGGGACGACAGCGGACAGGAGGGGGACGGGACGACAGCGGACAGGAGGGGGACGGGACGACAGCGGAGGAGGGGGACGCGCGACGACAGCGGAAAGGAGGGGGACGGGACGGACAGAGGACAGGAGGAGGGGACGGGTACGACAGCGGACAGGAGGGGGAGGGTAGACAGAGACTAGGAGGCCGGGACGGGACGACAGCGGACAGGAGGGGACGAGGACGACCAGCGGAACAGGAGGGGAAGGGGACGACAGCGGACAGGGAGGGGGACGGGGACGACAGACGGGACAGGAGGGAGACGGGACGGACGCGGACGGAGGGGGACGGACGACAGCAGGACAGGGAGGGGGAAGGGACGACAGAGGACAGGAGGGAGACGGGACGACAGCGGACGGAGGGAGACGGGACAGGGACCAGCGGACAAGGAGGGGGACGGGGACGACAGCGGACAGGAGGGGGACGGGACGATCGCGGACAGGAGGGGGACGGGACGACACGGGAAGGGAGGGGGAAGCGGACGACAGCGGACAGGAGGGGGAAGGGACGGACAGCGACAGTGGGGGGACGGGACGACAAGCGGACAGGAGGGGGAGAGGAGACGACAGCGGACAGGAGGGGGACGGGACGACAGGGACAGGAGGGGGCACGGGACGACAGCGGACAGGAGGGGGGAGGACGACAGCGGAACAGGAGGGGGACGGGAAGACAGCGGACAGGAGGGGGAAGGACGAAACAGCGGACAGGAGTGGGGACGGGACGGACAGCGGACAGGAGGGGGGGGACGACAGCGGAAAGGAGGGGGGACGGGACGGACAGCGGACAGGAGGGGGAAGGGACCGACAGCGGAAGGAGGGGGGGCCGGAGACGACACGGAACAGGAGGGGACGGGCACGACAGTGGACGGATGACAGTGGACAGGCGGGGGAAGGGACGACAGTGGACAGGAGGGGGGGTGTAACTGGACAGCGAGGGGGGCGGGTGAACCCCCGGGAACAGGAGCAAGGGGCGTGGTGGGTGGTGACAGTGGACAGGAGGGGGGAGTGAGTGGAAGGAGGGGGGTGACAGTGGAAGGAGGGGGGGTGGGGGGGTGACGTGGCAGGAGGGGGGGCGCGGGTGACAGGTGGTGACAGTGGACGGAGGGGGGGTCGACCAGTGAAGGAGGGCGGGGTGGACATGGACAGGAGGGGGGGGGTGGGGGTGGACAGTGGATAGGAGGGGGGGTGACAGTGGGACAGCAGGAGGGGGGGTGGGAGTTGGTGCAGTGGAGGTGGTGACAGTGGACAGGAGGGGGGGTGACAGTGGACAGGATCTGGGAGGGGGGTGGAACCAGTGGACAGGAGGGGGGGTCCACGCGGGTGGTGAACAAGTGGAAGGATGGGGGGTGACAGTGGGACAGGTGGACAGTGGACAGGAGGGGGGTGACAGTGGACAGGAGGGGGGGGGTGACAGTGGACAGGAGGGGGGGGTGACAAGTTGGACAGGAGGGGGGGTGGACAGGGACAGGAGGGGGGGTGACAGTGGACAGGAGGGGGGGTGACATGTGGCCAGGGAGGGGGGGAGGGTGAAGTGGAAGGAGGGGGGGGGTGACAGTGGACAGGAGGGGGGGGGGGCTGACACAGTGGACAGGTAGGGGGGGGGGGGTGACCAAGGACAGGAGGGGGTGACAGTGGACAGGAAGGGGGGGGGGGGGGGGGAACGGGGGGGGGGGGGGGGGGGGGGGGGGGGGGGAGGGGGGAAGGGGGGGGGCGGGAGGGGCGAAAGGACAGTGGAAAGGAGGCGGGGGACAGTCGACAGGAGGGGGCCCGGCAGTGGACAGGGAGGGGGACAGTGGAAAGGTGAGGGAACGGGACGTGGAACGGAGGGACGGGGGGACAGGGGGAGGAGGGTGGGGGCAGTGGGGGGGGGAAGGTGGGACATTGAGGGACGGGGACAGTGACAGGGACAGTGGAAGGAGGGGGGGGGGCCGGGGACAGTGGACACACACACAGTGTAACAACACACACGTACCTCTCCCTCCTCATAACGGCTGCCGCTGTTAGTTACTCTGGAGGGAGGAAAGGGCCGGTCCTACCGGCGGCCGCCACCCTCTTAGGCGCAACGTGGCAGCTGCAGGCTGCCTGCCACACTGCCCTGTGCCCGAGCCGGGGAGGGAGGTGAGTGGAGGGGGAGGGAGGTGAGTGAGCGGGGAGGAGGGAGGGGAGGAGAGCGGAGGCGGGAGCGGTGCGTGGAGCGGGAGGAGGGAGCGTCGAGTGGAGCGGGCGGAGGGAGGTGAGTAGAGGCGGGAGGGGGGAGGTGAGGGGAGCGGGAGGGGAGGGAGTGGCGCGGGAGGGGGAGGGTGAGTGGAGCGGGAGGGAGGCGGGGAGAGAGTGGAGCGGGAGGGCGGCGGGGCCGGAGGAGGGAGTGGAGAACAGGGAGGAGGGGGAGGGGAGTGGGGATCGCAAAGGGGAGGGGGGGGAGGGGGGGAGGTGAGTGCAGCACGAGGCAGGGGGCGGAGGTGAGTGGCCAGCACCCGGGGAGGGGGGGAGGGTGAGTGGAGCACCCGGGAAGAGGGGGCGAGGTGAGGGCGAGCCACCGGGCAGGGGGGGCGAGGTGAGTGGAGCACCGGGGAGGGGGGAGGTGAGTGGCAGCCCGGGGAGGAGGGGGGGAGGTTGATGGAGCCCCGGGGAGGGGGGGAGGGCGTGGAGCACCGGGAGGGGGGAGGTTGAGTGGAGCACCGGGCGAGGGGGGGAGGTGAGTGGACTCAACGGGGGAGGGGGAGGGAGTGGAGCAAACGAGGAGGGGGGAGGTGATTGGAGACACCGGGAGGAGAGGGGGAGGTGAGTGGGCACCGGAAGCGGGGGGAGGTGAGTGGATGAGCACCGGGGCAAAGGTGGGGGGGAGGAGGTTAGTGGAGCACCGGGGCAGGGGGGGAGGTGAGTGGAAGCAGCCGGTGACTCGAAGGGGGAGGGGGGAGGTGAGTGGAGCACGGGGGAGGTGGGAGGTGAGTGGAGACCGGGGGAGAGGCGGGGAGGTGAGTGGAGCAACGGGGAGGGGGGAGGTGATGTGGAGCACAACGGAGGGGGGAGGGGAGTGGAGCAACGAGGAGGGGGGGAGTGAGTGGAAGCACGGGCAGGGGGGGAGGCCTGACGTGGAGCACACGGTGGAGGGGGGGAGGGGGAGTGAGTGAGAACCGGGGAGGGGGGGAGGTGAGGGAGCACCGGGGAGGTGGCGGGTGAGGAGGTGAGTGAGCACCGGGGAGGGGGGAGGTGGAGTCCCGGAGCCACCGGGGAGGGGGGGAGGTGAGTGGAGCCCCGGGGAGGGGCGGGAGGGCGAGTGAGGAGCACGGGGAGGGGGGGAGTGCAGGGCGCGAGAACGGGGACGGGAGGGGAGTGGGTGCGTGAGTGGGAGAACGGGGAGGGGGGGAGGGAGTGGCGAACCGGGGACGAGCGGGGAGGTGAGTGGAGAACGAAGGTAGGAGGGGCGGGGGGTGACTTCGGAGCCCGGGGGACGGGGGAGGTGACCAGTGGAGCAGGGGGAGGTGGGAAAGGTGGTGGAGCACCGGGGAGGGAGGGAGGTGAGTGGACGACACCGGGGACGGGGGGGAGGTGAGTGGAGCCAAACAGGGGAGGGGGGAGGTGAGTGAGCACGGGAAGGGTGGGGAGGGGGCCAGGTGAGTGGAGCACCGGGGAGGGGGGAGGTGAGTGGAGACCGGGGAGGGGGGGAGGGAGTGGAGCACGGGGAGGGGGGAGGTGAGTGGAGACAGGGGAGGGAGGAAGGTGCAGTGGAGCACCGAGGAGGGGCGGGGGTGATTGGAGCACCGGGGCCTTGGGGGGGGTGAGTGTGATAGGTGGGGGGGGGAGGAGGACAGAGAGAGAGGGGGGTGTGTGTGTGTGTGTGTTTTGGAACTTTGGCCTGTCATCGCTCAGGGCAATGAGAAGGTGAGGCGCGGCAGGCAAGCGGGGGCTGAAGCAGTGGTTTTGTGAGTAGTGTGTGAGTGGCCAATGGAGGTCGTGCGGGGGCGGGTGGGACAGGGACCAATGAGAGTGCCGCTAGGGACAAGGAACACACCAGGGAACATACATAATCATAGTACCAAATGTCTGTCAGAAATATATAGAAGAATTATATAATTAAAACATATTCTTATGTATGGCTAGTTTGATGGTGATTCTCTAGCACAATTAACTAATTATCAATTTAACTCCCAACTGCAACAGAGGAGGAACTTATTAATGAATGAGATAGTCAAACAACTGTCTCTGAGCTTTACCATAACTGTCTCCTCTCCAGCCCTTTAACCTTAGCCTGCTCTGCCCTCAACATTCAAACCCTTTTCCCTCACTCCCCTTACCTCGTTGTGAACTCCCTCAAACTCAGTATAGAAAGCACACTCTCTCTCCACAGTAAGAAAACCTTAAAACTCACAACTTAAATGAAGCATTTTAATAGTTTATGGATCAGGTCCCACACCCACAGTCACTCCATACAAGCAATGGATTTTTTCTAGCCAAGCAATAGCATCTATGCACGTATTACCTCACCTGCCGTCTCTGTAACTCTCCCCAACCTTCAGATTGTAAGCTCCCCGGGGCAGGGATTCCGTTTGCCGAATGCCTTAAAATTGTTGCACTTATTGTATTTAATTCCGTACTGTTTGCTCCTTTTGTAACGTGCAGAGTACACTGTCGGGACAATATAAAGATAGACATATCCCATATTGTTTGTGTATGCCAGCCATTAAGGCTCTAAGGGGTTTTAATCAGGGGGGCGCAAACCTTTTTCCCTGCGCCCCCCTACTGGCGGCTCCCCCTCACTCCGACGCCACCCTAACCCCCAACTTCACTGCGATCCGGCTCATGACGTCACGTTGCCATAGCAAAGTGCCGTCCACAGTACCTTTACGGACATCTTTGACGCCGCGTGTGCCATGCGAGCAGGAAGGAAGCCGCGGAGCCTAGGTAAGTAAACGGTTACAGAGGCCCTGCAGCCTCCACCGGCACTTAATTTAAGTGCCTTAGCGGAACTGCGCGCGGGGCCTCTGTAAACCCCGCCCCCCCACGGCAGTCTCAGCCGCCCCCCTGGGGGTCGCGCCCCCCAGTTTGCGCCACCGCGGGTTCAGTATAGCAGTGAGAAAGGTTAGAAGCCTCTCTGTAGCACTGGACAGTGAGGCTAGGATACATGAATGCTGTGTATGACGTGTTTGTGCTAATTAAAGAATAATTTAAGGTGGTTGGCCCTGCGAGTGAGAAGAAGTGCCCGGAGTCAAGTGGCCAGGACGTATGTACTAAACCTGGAAGACATACTAAGCACTACGTATGTGCCGTGGGATGACCCCTCGTGAAAACCATGCGATGATACCTCTTCTTTAATGAAAATGAGGAGAACAGTATCACCGGGGTCTCAATCCTGAAGTAGCAGTACTAACACCGCAGTGTCGGTTAGGCTATTACAACTGTTGCTGGTACCCCTGTAATTGGCCGTAAAACCACCCCGGATCCTTGGATGTCATAGCAACAATTCAAGCACGGCTTAGTCGTGTTGTGTGTGTGTTCCGCAGCGTGAGTGACAGTGCTGCAGTGACACCACAAGGTGGCGTGAGAGAGACTGCAACACTCTGCTCTCCAGGAGAAACAGTTGTCAGGGGGAGGTGGGGAACGGGTTGTAGGGTTAGCAGACGAGTGTGCAGTGTTTCCCCTTTCCAGGAAATTTTCCAGGAATCCAGAACATTTGAAACATGACCGAAAATCATATTTCAAACCACGGAAAATACAGCAAAAAAGGAACCCGACGGAAAAAACTCAAGCTGACCAGAGCGCCCCAAAACCAATCCTTCCTGATCGTCAGCGCGGCCCCTGGTGAAACACCCAAGTACGGCAAAAGGGAGGGGGGGGGGGGACGAGAAGAGGGGGAGGAGGAATTGAAGGAAACACAGGGGAGCACCCGATGCCAGCCAAGGACACGCCCCCCCCCCCCTATTAAATTTATTGCAGGAGGCTGATCGCTCTACCTGAAGAGTTGGTGATGTCAGCCGTCATGAGCGAGCTCAGTGGACAGCGTGGCAGCAGCCTGCCAGGAGCGGGCGCGCGGCGACGTCGTGGCCGGCTAGGTGACGGGCGCGGGCCAAGAAGTCACGGGGTGGTACGCCCCTCATTGGGCTAGCCGCTCACGTGAAAGACGGCGAGCCACCCGAATTAAATTGCTTGCCTGGCAAGCATCTAAGCGCCGAGCATGGCGCCGGGCGGGGCTTGCTCACACATTCCCGCATGTGTTTTAGAGCGGCCACGCGATCAGCGTGCCCCGCAGCGCCACCCTGGCAGAGGCCTTTGGCTGCGCTTAAAGTGCTCCGCGCCGTAAGGCTATGTTGCTGGAAAAATAAAATGAGATGCCTTCCAGCGTATCGCTACCATATTTAAGCGATACGCCGACGGCGGGCAATGCATTTTTTTCGGCCGAAGTCGCATCGCTGTCGACCGGTACTAAAAGCGCAAGCACCTAAATAATGACACGAGACACACACACAAAAACACCACAACGCAGCAGGTTTATAAAGCAAGAAAAGTCAGAGAGAAGGAAGTCAGCAGAGGCTTATCTTGACCTCCTACAAGTTAAATATTATTAATCTACTCATTATCTCGCCTTTTAGTACATTTTTTTGAAGCAGCAAAGTTACCTCTTGACCAGAAAAAACAGAAAGATTATGTTTGGAGCAGGAAACGTTAAAGTGGCCTTACTGTTGAGCTGTGCTCATGTGGGCTTGGGCGGGGGAGGGAACGAGGGGGGTAGTAAGACACAGGGTGATTATCGGGGGTGGGGAGGGGAAAGAGGGGGGCTTAGGCCTCGGCTAGGCTTACCGCTGAGCACGCTGAGGCTCAGGAAAAGAGGGGCTTTCCCTGGGCTTGACGGTTGATTACCGTGCGCGCGTACAGGGTCCTGCCTGGCGGGCAAGCTACGCACAACACCTATAGAACGGCCCTAAGGAAAGCTAAGAAACAGCACTGGGATAATGTCGACCCAGGTCACACAAGGGAGGGGAAGGGAGGAGGAGGAAGGAAAGCC
>WSYH01006363.1:0-38718 GCA_036426205.1 Ascaphus truei
CCCCCCCCCCGTTTCGTGCCCCCTCCCCTCATTTCGTGTCAGAGTACAGCAAGCAATCCAATGCAATACAATACAAGATCCCAATTCTTGTATTGCATTGGTTTTGCCTTGCTGTCCTCTGATTGGGTAAAGTAGGTCATGTGATCTGAAGTCGGCGCTGCAGATTCAAAATTTTGAAACTCTTGAAACTGAGCTCCGACTACAGCTCACGGGCACATGCAGGAGGGAGCTCATGCAGGCCACACACATTGTCTCACTGTGTCTCATCGTGGCGAGCGTGAGCACCCGCACCAGCTCAGCGCCACCCTGGACTCAGCCTTAGTGTCCAGCACACGTATAGGTGGAGGATACATTGTGATATCACATACTATGCTATGTACTCGCTTATCTATGATGTTAATTTTAGAATACCACCACATTTATATGCTTAATAACTTTTCTGCTTCATTGATAGAGAAACAGAGCTGTGCAATATATTCTACCACTCTTAGGACAGTACAGGGGTTTTGATATATGCAGATATATCCTCAATGCGATATCATCAGAGTGTATAAACTTAAACCGAATGGCACAGGGCATAAAGAGAAGAGAAAAACAGCCTACCATTGTCAAGACTCTGTGGGTGATATTTGGTTAAGAGGCTGAATAAAGGGTTGTGTCATCTAGACCTTTGAAGGATCAAGAACGTTCAGGGCTCAGAACATGGCCACTGAACCTATCACCTGTTGTCTGTGTACAGTTAGTTGTCATAACCAGATACTAACCTAAATTGTGCAATGGCCTTTGCTACAGTACTTGCATATACCTTCATTCTATTATCAGACACTGAAAAAATTATTAATGGACTCTCAGAAGGCTAGTTGACTCAACCAATGCTTTTAGGGGTTGGGCACATGGATACAATGCTGGATGGGACTAAGGGGATTATGTGTAGTTTAGTATATTCAGTCTCCATTATCTTTTTTCAGAGACTGGTGCTGTTGAGTGACATGCCTGCCATCATGAATGACACAGTTGCCAACTTCTCCTGCTATAACCCTTCTATTGTCGAGTACCGTTATGTGGGTGTGACGTGGGGAATCATCGTCTGTCTAGTGGGGACAGTGGGGAATGTGCTGACAGTGCTTGCATATGCTCTGGACAAGAAGCTTCAGACTCGTTTCAACCTTCTCATCATAAATTTGACTTTGGCAGATATCATCTACTGTACATTCCTGCAGCCCTTCTCAGTAGATGCATACCTCCATCTGTACTGGAGAAGTGGCGCTACCTTCTGTCAAGTCTTTGGAATGTTGCTCATGGTCTCCAACTGTGTAGCCATCCTGAACATGTGCGTAATTGCAGTCAGCCGTTATATCCTCATTACCAACAGCAAACTCTTTGACCGAGTCTTCTCCAGGATGGGAGTATGGCTCATCCTGCTGGGAATTTGGGTGGTGGTGATTTCTAGCTATGTCCCGCTCTGGCCAGTCTTGGTTTTAGTCCCCAAAGTGTGTACCTGCAGCTTCCATCGCTTAAAAGGTAGACCGTACGCCACCATCCTGATGGGATTTTACTTTGTAGTGGGCCTTAGCTGCGTTGGGATCTTCTACTTACTAATCTACCTTAAAGTGAAATCGGCTAGCAAGGTCATGGACCAATACAAACTGAAGACCACCAAGACAGCGAAGGGCCATGTTGCTGGTATCAACTCTGCTATCCCAGGTACATTCCAAGAGGTAGACAGTGTTGTCGACGCTGCAGCCTTCAGTGAGGTCAATTCGGAGCGGGTTTCCTCTTACAAGAGTACAATCAGCTCACAGTCCACTGATTCAGAAACACCTGGGTCAAGTCTGCACTCTCGAACCAAGGACTCCAACATAGAATTTAAAAAAGTCACCCGCATGTGCTTCGTTGTCTTTCTCTTCTTTGTACTCAGCTACATCCCCTTCCTGCTGCTCAACACTTTCGATATTAGAAACCGGGCACCCCAAATACTTCACATGATAACTGCCAATCTTACCTGGCTGAACAGCTGCAGTAATCCCATAATTTACGCAGCCATGAGCCAGCAATTCCGTGATGCCTACAGGAGAGTCTTCCACCTAACCATGAGAAAAGTGAGGATGGGTGTCTGAGAGAAGTCCTAAAGGAAAAAAAAATCTACTCTGCTTTTGCAACAACTAGTGTATATACTGTAAAATAAATAATTCAGTTGCAATACAGTATATAATACTAATAAATGTTTATATTATTTCTCTGTAGAATAATTTCATCCTTATGTTGATAAGAGGGTAAAGCAGCCCACAAATCATGAAATATGGACGTACATCTTCTACTGTAGAAGAAACCACCACCACAAACTACAATTATAGCTAGTGACCAAAATCTCGTTGCAGATGTTCAGCCACCACAGCCTCTCCCCTCCTCTATAATGGAACCATTGGGGCTCCACACAGACATCCTATCTATACTGACTCATAATTCTATAAATAGAGCCTATAATATATATCAAATAATTACCATTAATACATCATCTCTCCGTCTATATAAATATTCATATGTATGCATGTTAATGTTCCTGTTAAAATACTGCTGCTGCAGAGTTTTATGTTAGAAACTGACACAGTTACAGACTTAGGAATAAGCCTTATATGAACTTTAAAGTCTGGGAAACATATTGCCCTCGCAGTCCTGAGGAACACCCTGGCAGGGAGTTTTGAGGCAGAAAGAGAATACCCTGAAGGTGTACACAGGAGCAGATACCAGTTCATAGGACAGCAGAGGAGAAGAGAGGCACAGCACACAGCGGAAGCTGCAGCAAGCGCTGGTAATAAGGGCAACTCCAGACAGGGGTAAAAATAAATCTTTAATGGTCAGTACAAAAATAGCCACGCACCAAGGCGTTTCGTCCGTTAGGACTTTCTCACACCTTGAGAAAGTCCTAACGGACGAAATGCGTTGGTGCGTGGTCCTATTTTTGTACTGACCATTAAAGATTTATGTATATTTTTACCCCTGTCTGGAGTTGCCCTTATTACCAGCGCTTGCTGCCGCTTCCGCTGTGATCTGTGTCTCACTTCTCCTCTGCTGTTCTGGATCTACCCTCTGAGGGCTGCACGCCGGAGAATCCTCTCACCTGGATACCACTAAAGGAAGGTAAAGGGCATAGCCCATCGTTTTCTGCCTTCCATTGCTGGACTGTTTTTATTATTGCCCCAGGGGTGAGTTTATGCCTACTGGAGACGTAGTTTGGAGTAGCCGTGTGGGCACCAACTAGTCCCTGTTATCACCCTGGGAGGTCAACTTATTCACTTCTACATATATTGTTCCTGGACATTGGATTCATTTATTGTGAGATTACACTATTGGAGTCTGTTGAGGTGATGCACCAATATACCACACAACCAGTTCATAGGAGTATTGCCCTCATACCATGTTAAAGATAACACACTTTGATAAAGACCAGATGGGTTACAGAGGGAAAGGTTACTGTGTTAAACATTACGCTTGTAAAAGACTATACAATTAATTAAAATAATCCCTGACATGCAATATTCTTTGATTTAACAAGTCCCCGCCCCGCAGAAAATGTATTTTTGTCTTTTCTGCTTTCATAAGTCCATGGCCCACAGAACCTGCGGTGGAGTGAAAACATCACCCCTGAGATACACTTGTATGAGTGGCTGCTTGGTACCACCACTTACACCAAGTATGGCCCATTGGCCAGGAGAATGGGGGTTACATTTATAACAAGGCTTTGTAGCTACTTAGAGGTTTATGGCGAATTGAGGGACGAATGATTCAGCAATTCCCAAAAGCTACTAAAGCATTTTCAGGGGTCCTTGAAAAATTAAATTTGATGTCAATATGTCTCGGAAACTAAAAGTAGTAGAGAATTTCCCAGTGAAGAAGGAAAGAGGAGTCAAGCATTTCCTCTGCTCACTCACAGTCAGAAGACGAGAAGAAAGTGGTGGGCCCTTAGCTCGTGAAAAGGGAGAATAGGTCCTGCTCAGCACAGTAACATCCCACAAAAGGTAGGCACCCGATGATGTCAGTCCCTTCTCAAATTTTACCTATGTTTATAAAATAACTGAACAGTCACAAAAAATTGAGGATATATGCTGCACACCAACAAAGCATAGAGAAAGAAGATACAGTTACCGGTGGTCCTGGTCACAGGAAAGACCTGTGAAAAATCCAGTATATCCAGTAAACAGATGAACCAGGGCAGTTCAGATTTTTAAACAAATGTAAGCTTTATTGTGCCAAAAGTACACACAACGTTTCGGCCTCTATTGACTTTTCTCAAGTGAAGTGGCATTAAACATAAACATACAAATGTCCTTTAAAGCTGTAGTTCAGGCAATATCCTGCATGTGTGTTTTTTTTAATAAATCAGTTCTGTAGTAAGAAAAAATACTTTTAGCATTTTCTGTTTTAAAAAAAACAATTTTGAAAGACCAATTTTCTTGTATTCTATTTTTAAAAGCATGCTTGTTGCTATAGCAACCATTTACATTCCCCATATTTAAAAATGTCGCCAAACTTTGCCGATCAATACACGAAAACGTATTGACCGGCAGCTATGCAGTTCTTTAGGTAAGTAGAGATTGCCCACATAAAACTATTGAAGTAAAAAAAAAAACTAAAAAAAAAAGACTGAACTGCAGCTTTAAATAGTCCACAAAACAAACCAATCCCAGGTGTAGATGGTTCACAGCTGATCCTGTGTCCGTGCTGTTTCCCCGACAAAACAAATCAAATATGTTAATACGGAGGAAGATTCTTGGAGGTGGAGGGCGCGTGCGCATCCGCATCACCTAGCAACTTGGATTAACATGCAAATGATGGCAGACGTCGCGGGACCTGGATTGAGTGATGCAGACGCGATGACGTCAGACGGAGGAGTCGACGCGACTGCATGTGTCCCTGACACGCCCCCAGGCAGGACCTGATTTGACGGATGTGGGACATGCCCACAATGACGACAGACACCAGAGGAAGTGTCAGGGAAACAGACAGCCGTGGAACACGTCCATGATGCCGGCAGATGCCGGAGGAGACGTTGGGTAAACAGCGCGGACACAGGATCAGTTGTGAACCATCAACACCTGGGATTTACTGTATTTGTTTTAGCGACTATTTAAAGGACATTTGTATGTTTATGTTTAATGCCACTTCACTTGAGAAAGGCCAATAAATGCCGAAATGTTGTGTGTACTTATGACACAATAAAGCTTAAATTCATCTGCTTACTATCAAATAACTGAAAACTGAAAAATTACTTAAAAATACCACTTCTGTGTACATTTGTGTGTCTTAGACAAGTCTGCAGACATGCAACTTTTTTTCCCCATTCAAAATGATCAATGTATGAATATCACACATAACACATCCTCTCCTGTTATGATAAACTACAAATAACTGTAAGCACGAGATTATAGGGATCCGTGTTAAAGTGAATAAGTAGCAGAAAGTGATAAACTGTGAGTGCTCATTTGTCTGTCACTACCCAGAATCAAAAATGGTGTGTAGGGCTGATCGCAGCAAAGGATAGGGCTGGAGCTGAGATCCAATAAAAAATATTTTTAATCAAATAACATGAAAGCAGACAGATGCAGGTCTTCTGACGCGTTTCCTCGCCCGACAGGTGCTTTATTCAAAAACCACTCTTTGATAAGCGCGCGGCGGGCGAGAAAACCGTCAGAGACCCTGCATCTGTCTGCTTTCATGTTTATTGTTAATAAATATTTTTTATTGGATCTCAGCCTCCAGCCCTATCCTTTGCTGTGATCAGCCCTACACACCATTTTTGCTCTACTTACCTTGGACTGAAGCATGCTGCATCGGGACCCAGCTGACTCTCTCATCGTGAGTTCAATTTATTATTTATTTCTACGGACCTTCCTCCGGTAGCCAGTGTGTTTCTACATCCCTCCAGCCGTCCAGACCGTCGGGCAGAGATATGTGCTTTCACACAGGGTGAGTTTTGTGTCTCCTTCACCTACCCTTGTTAGCACAGTCAGGTTCCCACTCATTGGTCTTACTTTATGGGGCTATTTAGGAGTGAGATTTCATATAATACACACACTGTATTATGCGCTCGGATGGACTTGTGTTATAGCTTATATGCATCCTGGATTTGCTTGAGGCTTTGTTATACCACACTGTGATATTTTGTAGCACCAGTTAGGGGATTGGTACTAATTCTCCTATACTCTACCCAGAATCAATCAATCTGTCAACTGAGCCACTGATTAAGACACCTGTGCTGAAGCTGGGATATCCTTAAAACCTAATCTGTTGGGGGGTCTTGAGGACTGGAGTTGAGCACCCCTGCTCTAAAGCTTCAATCTTTTCATTAAATGGCTCTAATGCACTTCAATGGGTTTAAATCGATTAGATAACACAACCTGCAATGTGCTATATTTTAATTACAGCAACATGTCTGGAGTACAGAGATATCAAAAAGATCAGAGACAAGGGACATATGCACTAAGCGTTCATAAGCCACTTATCGAGCACTTATCTTCCAAAATGCCTACTGCGATTCTGTAAGCGTCGATAAGTGGGCGATAAAATAATGAATCGCCAAAAATGTCAGCGTTCCAAAAACAAAAATCGCAGAGTGGGCGGCGATAAGCCACTTATCGGCTGGTTCTGAAACACGTGCAATTCTAGTAGCCGCGATTAGGCTAATCGTGGCTCTAGAATGGCTAGTTTCTCACAAAATCCTCATGCCAGGAAAAGTTGGTGTGAAGGTGGCGAGAACCTGCTGAGAAACGGTGAGACGGAACTTAGAAAAGAAAATGCTTTTTTTCTGCATCGGATTGATGCTGGGGTTCTCCGGAACCGATACCCATTAATATCAGCACCGGAGACCCCCGGCATCAATCCCATGCAATAAAAATGCATTTATAGTCAACTTCATTACCTTAGCGGCTAACCGCTAAGGCAATGAAAGGGTTAACCCCTCCCGCTACCCACCAAGGGCCAAATACCCCCTTCACCCACCCCGCTGCCCACAATAAACACTAATACCCACCTCCTCTACCCCACATGATTGTACCAGAGGCCGCAGGTGTCTGGGGGTCCTCAGGTGGTCCCTGCGGGTGTTTGGGTGTCTTTGGGTGGTCACCATGGGTGTCCATGGGCCTCCAGGTGGTCCTCACAGGTGTCTGGGAGCCCACGGGTGGTTTCCATGGGTGTCTGGAGGCCCTCGGGTGGTCCAAATTGTTGTCTGGGGGCCCTCGTGTGGTTCCCACGGGTGTCCGTGGGCCCTCAGTTGGTCCCCATGGGTGTCCACGGGTCCTTGGGTGGTCCCCATGGGTGTCTGGGGGTCCTCAGGTGGTCCAACGGGTGTCTGGTGGCCCTTGGGTGGTCCAGATGGATGTCTGGGGGCCCTCGGGTGGTTCCTACTGGTGTACGGGGGTCCTCAGGTTTTCTCCGTGGGTCCTCAGGTGGTCCCCGTGGGTGTCCGGGGATCCTCGGGTTGTCCCAATGGGCCCGCTGGCCTGCGGTACCAATCCTGTTTTTTTTTTGGCATACATTGCAATAAATACACCTCCCCCCCAACACATACAGTACTGTAATGGGCAAAATAACTATTATTCAGCTCTTCTTTTCATACTGTTTTTATTCTATGCGCATGCGTGTACGTCTCATTGGAACCTTGTTGAAACACAAATGCGTGTTATCACATTTAGGCGTATGCGTGTATGACTTCTCATTCAATGTGAATTTCAAGTCTGAAAAAAAACACTCTTCTTTTTCGTTTCTCGACATGGGCTTGCATAACAATTTTTGCTATTCTGAGAATCAATCACTACTGTAGCTTTTTAATTCTACATTAGTCATGTATGTACTTTATGAGGTCGTGGCATACTGTGATTTTTATTTGGGGGTGTGGGGTTCAAAATATTACGATAACCTGTCGAAAATATTTATTTGAACTAATAATCCAGCATACAGCCCTCTCCCCCCCCCCTCACACACGCATCTCGGGAAGCAGGGGGTCCCCGGACCTGAAATCAACACGGTTCTGCTCTGGAGACCCCCTGCTCATCTACACAGTATTAAAATGTATATTAAAAACTATTGATCGCTCGTGCGATATGCGCAGGGAGAGGCGGCTCTCTCTGTGCAGCTCTCTCTGCGCAGCTCTCTCTGCAGATGAAACAAATCGCCAGGTAAGGCCTTTTCAGAGAGGCGATCATCACGTCGCCGGCTACTCGCCCGTTTTTGGGAATTTTGCTGTCACAGGTAATCAAGGCTTTCTGAATACCGTGATAGCAACGCTCCAAAAACTGGCGATATTTTTTATGAAGGCTTAGAGAATAGGCCCCCTTAGAGTAGTTATAGCCTACTACTGCAATGGCTGCCTCATATACTCAAAAAACAGCAGCTCTGAATACAATGTGTACAGAGCACCGATGGTGCCAGCATATACTCTGTCGTTGGTACACAAAAGTATACTTATGATGTAGTAATGAGTATAGCCACATAAATAAAGTCAAGAAAAACCATTCTGCTTACCCCTGCCAATGTGAAGGGCATCCTCGTCAACTTACTGCAGGTCCATGTCCTACATTGCCAGAAAAAATACATAGCAAAATACATTCTAATGGCCCTTAGCCCCTTAATCACCTTAGTGGTTAATAACCGCTATAGTAATTAAGGGGTTAACCCACCCTGCCCCGCTACCCACCCAGGAGGCCTAACCACCCACCCCGGACCCACTATACCCACCATGTACCCATAGAGTGACATAGTGGTACATCATACCCATATAATATGGGCATGATAAGCCACTATAGCACAAAATGGGCACCCTAATCAAAATACATTAATGCCCAAAAGACATAATAATAAAACATACAAAAACACCCCAATTCAATAAATAAAAACACTAGCCAACAAATGCAATTAATAAAAGCACTAACCAACACAACAATGAATTAATTGAAACAGTAACCAACAAAGCTATTAATTAATAAAACAACAGTGAATTAATTTAACCAGTAACCAACAAAGCTATTAATTAATAAAACAACTAGGCGACCCAACCATTAAAACCAAGACACAACACAAAACATCATAAATTGTATATGAAAATCAATCACGCAAAATATACTAATAAAGCAGCAAAATGACAAACCATTACATCCACATAACAAACAGAAATAGAAAAAAATCACACTCAATACAAAGCAAGCAATTACTAAAAAAACATTGGCTAATAATGTATTGAACCCTAAAGGGGTATAGATTAATGCATTATCAGTTAATGGGCAATAAAAAACATTAAAAAAAATTATCCAATCGAAAAACCTGTGAAAAAATACATTTACATACCTTCAATATTTTACTTACCTTTAGAAGCGTTGGCCCTCCGTCTCCGGGGAATCAGGAAGCTCACGTACCGTAAAGGCCTGAAACTCCATCCGATGCCATCCGCCATGAAGATCCAGATAAGGTACCCCAATTCTTCTTTCTTTTTTCTTCAATCTGCTTTTTCTATCTTCTTCTGTAATTATTTCTTCATTTTCTTAATCTTCTATCTTCATCTGTCAATCCAAAAACCCAATGGTAGATCCACAACAACCATGTTGTCTCATCGGCTCCTTGGGCTCAAATGAGGCGTCACGGCCTTCACATTTGGGCGGGAAATGGTTCAACAGCCATCTGATTGAAAAAAAAAAACACATGGTTTTAACAGCCAATGACGTCATTTAAAGGGAATGAAGTCAGCCAATCAGAATGGCTATGCTTCATTTCCCTTTAAGATGACATCACTAAATCCATGATGGCCGGCGCCACATGGTATTCCAGCCAATCAGATTGTGGGAACTATATCCCCAATCTGCAATTGTAGTAAACCCTGTTTTTTTGCCTGATCGGACGTGTTTTTTTCACAAGACTGGAAAAATGCCTTTTATAGCCGATAAAGCGCTCTTATCCCTGTTTAGTGAATCGCGCAGAAGGCTGTATCGGCCTTAAAAGCCACTTATCGCCTTTAAAAGCAGTTATCACTGCTTAGTTCATTGCCCCCCCACAGTGCTTCTACAGCGCGGTTTTAAGCTAAAGATAATGACACACAGACTGAGGACTTAAAATAAGTACTGTTAGGTAAAGTTAGTGTCGCGGAGTAGGAGACTCCACACCACCAGGAACTGATATCTTTGTTCTACTCACTGACACACACACACACACACACATACATACAGTGATACACACACACTGACTGACTGACACACACAGTGACACACACACACACACACACACACACACACACACACACACACACACACACACACACACACACACACACACACACACCCACACCCACACATACACCCACACACACACCACACAAACAGTGACATGCACCGTGACTGACTCACACACAGTGACACACACACACTGATGCACATACACACACTCTGAGCACACCACAATGACACACACACACACACACACACACACACACACACACACACACTGACGTGCACACACACACACACAGTGAGGCACACTGATTGGTATTGTATTGTATGTCTTTATTTATATAGCGGCAAAAGTGTACTCAGCGCTTCACAAAGAATACAGTACAGGGAATTATAATTATACAATAGTGAATCAAAATCAGCAATAGAACTAATCCCTGCCCCGAAGAGCTTACAATCTAAGAGGTTTAATGGGAAACTTACAGAGACAGTAGGTGAGGGAATAAGTGCTGTAGATGGCAGTGCTTGGTCACAATGGGTGGTAGGAGTGACTGAGTGTGGGACACTAGCCATGAGGACAGGCTATTGGGATGCTTGATTTGTGGGGTAAATTTTAAGGAAGATCAGTGTTAAATGAAAAGGTTAACACCATTTACAGGGGAAGAGGTGGCAGGGAGGCATGAGGGAGATCAGGTGTGTATGTCTGGCTTCAGGCTTACGAAGATCCCCAGCAGCAGGAAGGAGTAGATAGAGGGTGTGAATAGAGGATTTGTGTGGGTGTTTTTTGTTGCGGGGTAAATAAGTTGTTGGGAGAGAGGTGTATAAATAATGGTGCAGTGGGGAGTGAGGATGTTGTAGAGCAGGGGGCGCAAACTTTTTTCCCTGCGCCCCCCCTGCCGGCTGTCCCCTCACTCCCGCGCGCCCCCCCCCCCCAACCCCAACTTACCCTCGCTCCGGCGTAATGACGTCACCGTTGCCATAGCAACGTGACGTCACATGACCTCGCACGCGTCATTTTGACGCCGCGTTGCCATGGCGACGCCGGGAGGAAGCCGCTGGAGCCACGGTAAGTATGTTTCAGAGGCCCTGCAGCTCCCCCTGCACTTATTTTTAAGTGCCTTCGGGAAGCGCGCGGGCCTCTGTAAACCCCGCGCCCCCCGCAGTCTCGCGCCCCCCCTGGGGTCGCGCCCCCACAGTTTGCGCACCGCGTTGTAGAGAACAAAATGCTCACAAAGGAGGGAGGAACGGTAACCAGAAAAATAAATAGGGAGGGCATAGTGAGATGCAGGAGGAGAGAGTTCCAAGGTACTGGAGATAAAAGTGTACAAATAAATCACAGATGTTAAAGTTTAATGTCTCACAGTGGCAACGTTTGTAATGCAGAGTACAAGATTTTTCCTCCAATCTTCACCTCCAAAATTAACTCTTGTAGACACTTTTGATGTGACGCTTTTGATGTTACACAGCCCTTATGCTAAACAGCAGGGACTTAAGTACCCTATTCACATGCATTTGACTAACACTTACGGAGGGTTTTGTCTAATCAACTCAGATTTACAAATAGTTTAATTAGATTATAATTTCTTCTCTCTCCAATTGAGAGGAATCAGCTCACAAACATCCCCACCCAAAAGCCATTAAATCTTAATTTCTCTGGTTGGTAGAATGCAGCTGAATGACACATAACCTTTGAAGAGATAAATCAGAATGTTAATCCAGATATTCATAATGCATCCATGATTAAAGATAGAAAGATAGAAATAAAACATCCAGAGATATGAACTCCAAAATTAACTATTGTTGACACTTTTGATGTACACTTATGATGTGACGCTTTTGATGTTACACAGCCTTGACATACTGAGACACACACACACTGACGCATACACACACAGTGACGCACACACACAGTGACGCACACACCAGGAATTCACAGGTACTATAAATATAGAAGTGCAAATAGCTAAAACACGCATTCTAAGTAAAACTTCTTTGCGTTTTGGCACTGAAATTGTGTGTTTTCATTTTTAATTAAAAACACCACCATCACAAATACAATTTCTGTGACAAAACAGTGACAAAAGACAAAGAAGTTTCATGTCAAATGTGCGTGCTTGGCACACACGCTTTTTTATATGTATTTGGGGTGTTTTTCTATCTTTTTAGGATTGGGGGGTTGTTTTTTGTTTTATTTGGGGGTGTGTGTTTTATATGTATTGGGGGTAGGCGTTTTTTGTATTTGTATTTGGGGTGTAGGGTATTGTTTTTGTATATGTATTTGGGGGTAGGGTTTTTTTTGTATATGTGTAACCCCCCTGTTGGGTTACATGTATTTTCATGTAAGAGGTTACATTGTGCAACTCCTTTTGAGCCGGGGTAAGGAGCGGTTACATTGTGGTGCATTGGCCGTGAAAACGTTGCAAGAGCGGGAATAACATGTCCAGGATACCACTGGGTTCTTGCAGCGCAGTTTTTCCAATAAAGCAGCAGCAACAGTCCATAACATTACAAAAATACAAAAACATACACTTCAAAAGTCCCAAAACGAGCAAAACATAAAGATAGTCATTAGCTTACCCAGCCCCACGTTGGTGGGCAACAAAGTTACCCCTCCTTACCCAGCTCAAAAGGAGTTGTTGCACAAGATGAGTGTAGGAGTGCAGATGTTGCTGCACAGACTCTGGTTACCTTGATCTCAGGGGCTGGTGTCCGGCAGGCTCGTTACTGCAATCTTGATGTAAATTTCAGATAATAATAATAAAGGGCGCCAGGGACTTTATTAATGATACAACGGGACAGGTTTATTACCACCAAAACAGGCTTTCACACTGTTGCTTCCCTGGATCACATACAATTTGTCCAGGGAGGTTCACATGGCTTATGTCATCTTTTAGGGCACCTCTGTAGTGGCAGGAACATACCCCTCCTATACCGGATATCAGAAGTTTTGTACAGGCTACTACCAGGACTGGTTTTAGGGGGCACCTTCTATCAGGGTTCCCATTCCCCGTCATCCAGCGCATGTTCCCTTCAAGCCCCTACTAATGGTGCCCTCAGTGCCTTGGCGTGGATGTACGGTACAGGCAAATCCAGTGTTTTACATGCCACTGGTGAGTCGTAGTTCTGGGGATCACAGATGGTGAGTACACACGCACTGTCCCCCAATATCACAGGTATAAAAGGTCTGTCCGCTTGGTAGTGGGCCTTGTAAACTAAGCGGCACTTTCCCTATTCTAGAGAAAATAATGAAGATGACCACACTTACATACACCCAGTTGCACATGAACCCCCCATCTCTTCCTCTATACTGGGATCCCTGATGGTATGGGGATTCTCCTGGGGTCTAAGGCCAGCAACCCCCACACCCAGTAATTATATCATATGATGACCTAAATGGTCACCATAGTTACAGGGGAGGGTTTTGAATCGTTAGACATACTCCCACTCTGGATGACAGAGTGGGCATCGTCTACAATGTGGGCGGAGCCTAAATGGTAGTTGCTCTATTAGCAACAATAATCTAAAGGTAATTGCTTATTGCAACAACCCAACAACTGGAACTTCTTAGGCTAAGATTATAGTCTGCGTGCGCTCATCGCAGCACGGGCACCTCTCACCCGAGCGATGTGTGAATTCAGATGAAAACGATTGAGGAGGCGAGTGAGAGGCGTGGCGGACGCATCACGAGGCTGGTTCGTCGTTATTGGCTGAACCGCTCATGTGACGCGGCCGTTGCTTGAAAATACCAACATTTTTGTCTTTTCAAAACATACTCGCGCCATTGCGGTCGTGCGAGCGTGCACTAGGGGCGCCCTCATAGGGATTGGGCAGGTCATTCTTGTTGCGCACATGCGTGCACCATCACGTGGAGTATAATCGCGGCCTTACATGAAAATAGTAAGCTCAACAGGGGGGTTACATATGTATTTAGGGAGTGGGAAGGTTTTTTGTATTTGAGGTGTGGGGTTTTTGATCTGAAACTTCTTTGCTGGCACCTACAAAAATTTTGCTTACACAAATTGCTTTCATGGTGACGGAATTTGTGATGGAAGTGACGTCAGTATTGGCAGAAGAGGCAATCAGTGCGCGCATGCGCAGAATTGGTCATTGGTACTGTATGCGCAGAAGCAGCCGTTGCTCGGTCGGTGCCACCTGCGTATGTGCAGGAGCGGCAGGAGCCTGTACACACTCATGAGCTCTCACATGCGCATAAAAAATGAGAAGCCGGGTGGGGGAGTAAAGAGCACAAACCCAAGGAGGTACTGGGATCAGACACAGACACACAAGGACAGACACACAGAGACACAGACAGACACACAGAGACACAGACAGACAAAAGGACAGAGACAAGACACACACACAGACAGAGACAGAGACACACAGACACACAGACAGACACACACATAAACAGAGAGACAGAGACACACACAGAGACAGACAGAGAGACAGACAGAGAGACAGAGACACACATACACACCGGCAGACATGGGGTTCCTTACAATGCATCTGATCTCAGGCGCGCTATTTGAGAGGGTTAGGGTTGCCAGGTGTCCAGTATTGAACTGGACTGTCCTGTATTTGGATACTCTGTCCAGTAAAAAATGAGAGGTACTGTAATACTGGACATGTATGTGTCCAGTATTTTCCTCCCTGGACATAGTGACTTGATGCACCATTCACCATTGAGCCCAGTATTTTTGGAGAAGCCACCTGGCAAACCTAGAGAGAGTTGAGGTTCCTTACAATGCATCTGATCTTAGACGCGCTATTAGAGAGGGTTGGGGTCCCTTACAATGCATCTGATCCCATACGTGCTATTAGAGAGGGTTGGGGTTCCTTACAATGCATCTGATCCCAGACACACTATTAGAGAGGGTTGGGGTTCTGCAGAATTTCACAATATACTTGGGGTTTCTTAACTTAAAGAACACTGATCTACAGGATACTTTGAGGAATCAATTACTGAAATAGCAAAGGGAAGTGGCAGAACTATGGGGCTGTTACAAAGGTCTCCGGCTGCAAAACTGAGGCAAAGGAAATGACTCTCATTGAAAGCAATTAGAGTTTGTGTTTGTTTGGTGGGCCAGTACTGCAATAAAAGTGAATGACAACTCTGAATGGTTTGGATAAATCAGTACTTTGCAGACCATTCCAGCAGTGTGTGAGTTAATAGCAGAGTCAACAACTAACAAATCTCCCATTAAAAAAAAAAAAAGTACAAGTGAAAAGGAGAACTGACAAACAGTGGAGGAAGTTATGTCAAAAAAGTTGCGCAAGGTGGGATTTTCATAGCCTGCTGTGGGGGAAGATAGTGTATATACAGTATAAAACCACAGAGCGGTTTCCTAAAAGTATACAGTTCCTCAGCTCCGGCATCTGTCACTGACGCTGTCCTGGGTAAGTAAGGAAACTTCTGTCTCATTGCAATCACTTTTTTAACCAAGCTAATCTAAAAAGCTGTCCTAAATGCCGTAATGAAACACCTTGGAAAGTGCAGACCCGCTTGGCTGGTTCCCACATAGTAGTACGGTACAAGCGACCTTTTCTTTTTATTCTGGTCCCAGGCATCACTGTGAAATCCTCCTGGAGTTAATTTTTTTGTGTGTGAAAATAATCTTGCTGACAATTTCCAGTGTGATTTTTCTAAATGTAAAAATTGATTTTATCGTTATTTTATCAGCTGGCCCCCAACAATACCCCAATGCAGCGGATATTTCGTGATTTTCCAGGTTGTGCCTTTTTTTTATTTCCGGTACAACAGATGTAAAGGGAAAAAATAACCGGCGGTTACACATAGTAGAGGATGTGTTATGTCATATGAGTGTTTTCACTGTGTTGCGACTCTGCACTTTGAATGGAAGCGGGGAAAGGAGTAACACCTTGCAGGTCTTTGGTCTTTGGCAAGGGGATTCATAGAACACAATTCTGTGCAAATCTCTCTATCTACAGTACTGGCCTGTCTAACAGTAAAGAGTTAAATGCTTAGCCTTCCAGTGCACGGGTTGCTGGTGAGTTGCACTATATATTTCTCAATGTAGTTATGCGGAGAGCAATGCATTGACGTGAAGAGAAGATGCTGCATCGTTAACTGTGCCGTATTTACCCTGCTGCATTTATTCCGAATGAAGCTGAAATCGTCCCAAGCAGGGGGAAGACTGCTAAATATGTCAATCTAAGCATATTGTGATTTATTTGGTAACTCAGAATCTAATGCCCCTACTAAATATGCTGTGAAGTGCAAAGCTCCATTCATATGAATGGGACCAAAATCTTCTCCAGCACTGGCAAGCAGCTTTGCACCATGGATGGCTTATTGCTTTAACACATATGGTGCCAAATGGGCTACATAGGATTTGGTCAAATGTATTTTCAGTGGAAATGTTGGACGTTTCCAAATTTGGGCATTTGGCAGAGCACTGGATCAACCATCACTTCTGATCCTTCTTTTGGTGTCCAGCACACGTATAGGTGGAGGATACATTGTGACATCACATACTATGCTATGTACTCGCTTGTGTAGTAAGTTAATTTTAGAATACCAACCTTACCACACCATTTGTTTGACTAATAACTTTTCTGCTTCATTGATAGAATATATTGCACAGCTCGGTTTCTCTACCACTCTTAAGACAGTATAGGGGTTTTGGTATACGAAGATATGATATCATCAATGTGAATTTATTTACCTCATGAGATCTTTAGATGACATGTCACTGGGGGTTTTTGCGTGCCTTCCTCTGTATCACTATACTGCAAGTTAAAATCTAGGATAAAGTATCTGTCTAAATTTAGCATAGGTTGAACTTGATGGATGTATGTCTTTTTCAACCTCATATACTATGTAACTATATCATAGATATCATCAGAGTGTATAAACTAAAAAACTGAATGACACAGGGCAGAAAGAGAAGAGAAAAATAGCCTACCATTGCCAATACGCTGAGGGTGATATTTGGTTAAGAGGCTGAATAAAGGTTTGCCTCCTCTAGACCATTGAAGCATCAATAAAATTCAGGGCTCAGAACATGACCACTGAGCCTATAACCTGTTGTCTGTGTTCTGTTAGTTGTGATAACCAGATACTAAGCACAAAATACTTGCAAGGGCAAGCAAAAGAACCCCTTTTAAACAAGCACTCAAAAAGTGAAAAAAGTGTATTTAAAATAACTAAACCTTTAATAAATACTAATGGGTAACGGTGAACACAAAACACTTAAAAAACAAATTAAACAGCTAATTCCCAGTCCTTAGACCAAGGCTGGTTAACATGTGAATCTAGGGTATGGTAGTTACCTGGCAAAAGCAGAATGGATGTTTAGCTGATGCCACAGTGTGGTATGTAGCTGTAAAGATAATTATATGTCTATCACGAACAGAACGAACTGGACATATAAATTCATACCTACACTGACTAAATTGATTCAAAGAGTGTGTTTATACTAATACAATGTATATGAATCAACCAAAATATATATATAAAAAAGAACCCTAGAGACGGCGCCTAAATGTAACATAGATAAAAAGGCTACTATGTAGCTAGATTGAAGCTGAGAGTGAAAATGTGTGGTGTATTAAAGTATCAACATATCACTTTACACATTATCTGTTTGTAGTCAAATACCTCAGCGTATATAGGAGTTCTCACAGAGATAAATCTTAAACTAGTGAGAAGCTTCCCACGGACTTCCGTGGAAACAGCACAGTATAATAGGACAGAGTTGTATCAGTAATAATTAATATAAAGTGCAGTAATTCATGTGTCCACAGTGTGCAAGAATATAGTTTGCAAATCAGATCTAAATATTCAAATATATATATATATATTGTAGCACTATAAAATCTAGGTACCTCTCACCCGGTGTGGTGTATTCATGAACACCACCGGACTTAAGTTATCCGGGTGAGGAAAAGAATATAGTTTGCAAATCAGATCTAGCTATTCAAAAATATATATATTTTGTAGCACTAGGAAAAATCTAAGCACCTCCCACCCGGTGTGGTGTATTCATGAACACCACCGGACTTTTAGTTATCCGGGTGAGGAAGAGGTTGAGCTAAGTATCTCACTGGAGTACTCTATATACCTTCCACCCGGTGTGGTGTATTTGTGAACACCACCGGACCTTTAAATAGCCGGGTAGGGAAGGGGTTAATATAGGGTTATGAGCTAACTTAATGAACACCACCGGACATTAGTTAGCCTACAACTATTTCAGCAAGGGTGAGCTGTATCGGCGCTTTTCTACCCCCATAGGGACTTCCCCCCACCCGGCTAACTAATGTCCGGTGGTGTTCATTAATACACCACGCCGGGTGGTGTCCCTGTAACTCATGACTGGCACGCATTGAGAATGTGCTGTGTGCTTTGCGCTCCAACTTGGAGTGGCTGCGACCGCATATGTGTCTGACTGCATCTATTTGCACAGGGGGTTAGCGCTAATAAACACCATTAGACCTGCCACTAATATGTTTGGTGGTGTTTACTAATACACCACAACTGACTAGAATTGTATATAGTATATCACAATACGAGGATCTAGTATACACATATGGGGTTTAGCTCATAACCCTATATTATGCTTGCGGCCATTAGGGGTTAGTGTAAGTACAGGGAAGGCACCACCGCGGCCCCAATGTCTTGCAGGTGCCCAGGGACTACAATTCCCATAGTGCTTAGCGAGGAGGTCACCAGGTGCCTCATAGGAGCCAATAGGGCTGTAGGACTGCCAGGAGGAGAAGTGATACATTTGGGCGGGCTTGCAGCTATGTGGTCAGTCAGGAGCAGAGGAGCAGACAAGGGAAGAGGTAGGGTACAGACGAGGGACTCCCTGTACTAGGCCAGCCCCCCCTTGGCCCAAGATAGCCCTTTCCCCTTCGTTGGTGTTGTTGCCAGGCACAGCCCTCAGATAGGGAACCTGTCACTTACTTTAGTTGGCAACTGGGAACAGAAGGGAAGATAGGGACAACTGGGGGGTTTTCATAGCGGTAACCAATCCGGGGAGCCATAGCCCCAGGTCTCTGTTTGTAAGTTATGGCAGAGACAGCTGGGGGGTTCAATCGGTAACCATTCCGGGAGCCATAACCCAGGGTCCGTGTTGTCGAGTGGCGAGCGAGTGGGGGGGGGTTCATAGTGGGGTAACATCCGGGGAGCCATTGCCCGGCGGCGTTGCGCGTAGTACAAGGCACTGGGGGGGGTTCATATCGGTAACCATTCCGTGGGATCCATGGCCCAGGGCCCGTATTAATGAGTAGGGTGGGTACAAGACCTACCTATATAGGATGCACCCCCGAATGCCCTAGGAATTGACCCTAAGCCACTTAAGGCTGCTGTGGCTATAGGCACGGCTTGTAGTGCAGGGTGTCACGTTGCAGTTCCTTAGAAGGGACTACAGCGGATGCTGCGTTCCAGTGGCGGAGTTCGGACCCACGTTGGGGGTCCACAGAGAATATCGCCAGGATATGATCAGAAGGATTCATCACGCCGCGTCTGACCCTTTGTGAAGCGTTGCTGATGCCGAGCCACTGGATTGTCTCGGCAGGTATCTACATTTCTAGTGCACCACCGGGCCCTTAGCTTAATAGTTACTGCGGCAGTCACCCATTGACTCTCTGCAAGAGTGCGGGACATTGGGTGGGTGTTTCTTTGGACACTGTGGGTGGGATGGATCACCTAGTGTTGGGAATCGTCCTGCGAGACGTCACGGTTAGTGTCTCCCTCCTGAGAGGGACACAGTTATGTTTGATTGATGTGTCGTATTACATGTTAGTAAAGTCCTTATTATATACCCCATTGTGGTATGTGATCATTGTGTTTGTCCTGCGGAGATCCACTCCCCCTCTGGTGGGCCATCGCAGTGGAGGCGCTGCACCTATTGTAAGTGGTTGTGTCCCTAGTATTGTAATTGCCCCCAGGTTCCCCGTGGCGGAAGCTCAGCCCTCCTGTGAACCAACAGGTAACGCCACCACACACACCTGGTAACGCGTATGTTCTCCGCACCCCCCACTGTATATTTATGCATTGTGATTTTGTTGACTCCCGTTACATTTGGAGCCTGTGCTGAGATAAGCCTGGGTGCCCTGTTTCATTTTTTTCAAATTGTCCAATTCCCATTTTTCACCATGTGGGGCGCTCTCAGACAGGAGGTCTCCACCTGGCCTCGAAGCTTAGGCAACTCCTAACCCCATGGTTTGCCGTTGGGGCAGTCCCTGCTGGCGTGGTCTCTGCTGGACGTTCAGGCGCAGGTTCGGAAGCTCCCTGGCCTGTGATCGTACATGGGTCAGAGGACAAGGGTTGATTATCACCTGGCAGTGAGTACTATACTGATGTAATGTAGACCATGCCATAATCGAAAGGTGGTCCTCATATCTTGATTCTGTCCGAGGGTCCGAACGAGGGGTCCCCTTGTTATTTACCCTGAATCGTCCGTTCCTGCATGCAACGAGCCCTAATGTAGTTTCAGTACTGTGATCAAAATGGAGGCTCCTGTATCAATGTTATCTAATTATTCCCACCTTACATCGCGCTCCCCCTCCGCTTACCACTTCTCGGTCCTTTTCACTGCCCTATGTCTTCTCGGTTTCGCTCGACTTGCGAAAACCCTCCGGACTGGCGGAAAACCAGAGCCCCCCCTCGCCCCCGTAATGTGTGAGTGACTCAGTGCAGAGCCAGAGCCACTCGTGATAGAGCCACCCCTCCTTTAAATTCCACCAGGGGTATGGAGCACAGTGAACCGCCATTAGACCCTTCTGTTCACCAGGAGGAAGGCATTGTCGCCGACATAGATTACTTTCTTAATGAGCAAGAACAGAGATAAACTGTCAGGATATACACCCCAATATGTATGTGGCCTGGCGTGCGTCCGGAGTAGATTCTCTTGTCTTCATGTGCTCCCTGCCTGCAAGAAGCCCAGCGCAGGGAGCTACTTGCTCTGGGACCCCTCGCTACACGAGCCATCGAGGTGGAGGGAGAAATGGGCATACAGTGGTTTTAGCCCCACTTGTGACTGTTCTAGAGAGACATTGACATGGTGGTCCTACTGTGAATGTTGCGGTGTGGCGGTTACTGAAGTCTATTGTGCCCCAGCATGCAGAAGTTTCCAGTGAAAGTGTTGAAGTCCCATCGGTGGCTCATGCGCTACAGGCGAACCACCACCCAGCGATGTTACAGAGGAGACTCGATTCACAGGGTAAGGTGTCTGTACCCCATCTTCTTTTAGTGATTTCAGTGACCAACACGCCGTTGTGGGGATGCCCGGCCGGCTGGACCACTCTAGTGATGTCATTGAAACCCACTGTATCGGCGGATACAGAGCCTGCTGTGGGCCTGTGTGCCCTACCAGGCCATCCGGCCCCTACGACAGTATGTACCATCGGTCCCAGGCTGGGATCATACCTGTTGACGACGACAGGGGGGATTTGACTGCCCCAGGGGTGTCGGGTGTGAGCCTCCAGGTGACCCGCGAGCACATTGGCTCCTTAAGTCTGGTCGCCCGGGCGAAGGGCTCCCCTCTGCATCGCGTCCTGGTGGAGGTGTCCTCATTAGAAGGTAGCTGTCCAGAGATGAGAGTGGACCAGTGTCTACCGTCGATCCTGTCGGAAAAGGGAACCCATCGTCAGCCAGCAGATAGGGTGTAAGGACCCCCCTTGTTTCCCCACCTACTCCGACTGGGTGGCCGTGAAGAAGGCCAAAGCTCGGTTCCTGACGGCGTGTGAGCCCGTGTGCTCTGACGCAAGTGGTCCCAGGATACGGGATCCAACGCTCCCGAGTTTTCAGCGCGTAAGTGGACTGCCCCAGAAGGGGGGGTGGTACCCGGGGGCAGTCCCGTACAACCCCGTTAACTCACAGGTCCCCGAGTGACCTGTTTGGCCACCGTGAATCACCGCCGGGGTAAGGTGTCTACTTTTCCCCCCTGCCAGGTGAAACCGAGACATTGTCCAGTGCTCGCTTCTCAGTGGAAGCCTCGCAAACTATAGGACAAGGACTGTGTAAAGGTGAGATCCCAGGGAGACTGTCCGCCTTTAAAGCCCAAAAGGAGCGTGCCATTCGCCAAGTAGTGGAACCGCGGGACAGGTCCTGGCCTCCTGGTCTACCGCATCCCTACCAGGCCGGGCGGCTGACCGGATGTACCGGTAAGGTCTGCTTCAGAGACACTGTGCACTCCTTCCACCAGGGGGAGGAATAGCGAAGAGCCAGTAGCTTTCCGCTTTAGGGTGTGCTCTCCGAGAGATTCACCCCTAGGGACTCACTCCTAAAAAAGTGGTACCAATTGGGCCCCCACATTTTCTTCTGACCCCCCGTCTCAGCAGCTGATACTCGCTGGCCTCGGGTATTATGGGGTTGATGTGACATGTTTTGGTGAGGTTAAGTCGACCTGATAAGTGTACCTGTTTCTACCCCTGCAATTTTTCATTGTTGTAAAATTGTGCCATGTGAATGTCGTTCCCCAAGCGAGGGCGTTGGGGTTTCACCAGGGGAGAGAGTGTAGCCAGGTCACCTTTTTCCCTTCCCTCCCTGGAGACCCCCCTTTCCCTGGCTGCAGCTCGATCGCGGGTACTGAAAAACCCGCACCTGTCTTCCAGTTGGGGGCTGGAGCAAGCAGGCAAGCTTCTCCGCGGCTGTCCTTCGGTCGCTGTGCCGGCACGTCTCCGATCCCGTTGCCGTTCCTATCTCTAAGCGCGAGTCTCTAAGGTCCCGGCGCGCAGAGCAGGGCGCCGCCATTCTACTACCACTCGCGGCATGTCGCAGTGTAATCCGCACTCGTTTCTGCTCCCTCCCCCATCGGATTCTCCTTACGCCCTTGGGCTGAGTTTTTCTTGGTCCCATTAGGGGTTATTGTAAGGTCAGGGGAAGGCACGCCCGGCCCCACTGTTATTGCAGGGCCCAGGGACTACAATTTCCCATATGTGCTTTAGCAGGGAGGCACCAGTGCCTCATAGGATCCAATAGGGCTGAGAACTGCCGAGGAGGAGAGTGATACATTTGGCGGGCTTTTAGCTACGTGGCCGTCTAGCAAGGAGGCAGACGGAAGGGAGGTAGGGTACGGAGGCGAATGGGAGCTCCCTGTTACTAGGCCAGCACCCCCTTGGCCCAAGATATCCCTGAGTCCCCCAGTAGTGTGAGTGTTGCCAGGGACAGCCACCAGGATAGGGAACCTGTCCTTACTTTAGTTGCAACTGGGGACAGAAGGGAAGATATGGACAACTGGGGGGGTTTCATAGCGGTAACCAATCGCGGGGAGCCATAAGCCCAGGGTCCTGTTGTAAAGTTAAGTGGCACGAGACAGCTGGTTTCATAGCGGTAACCAGTCCCGGCCCTATCCCCAGGGTCCCTGTTGCGAGTGGCGAGGCGAGGGGGGGGTTCATAGCGGTAACCATTCCGGGCCTTGTTGCCCAGGCCGGCGTTGCGCTATAGACAATGCACTGGGGTGTTATCACGCTAACCATACGGGGATCATGGCCCAGGGCCCGTATTATGAGTAGGGTTACAAGACCTACCTATATAGGATAGGCAACCCCGAAGCCCTAGGAGATTGACCCTTAAAGCCACTTAAGGATGCTGTGCTATAGGGACGCTTGTATGGCAGGGTGTCACGTTGCAGTATCGTTTAGAGGGACTCAGCGGAGTGCTGCGGTTCCAGTGACGGAGTCGGACCCACGTTGGGGTCCACAGAGAATATGCCAGGATAGGATCAGACGGATTCATCACGCGTCTGACCCTTTGTGAAGCGTTGCTGATCCGACACTGGAGTGCTCGGGCAGGTATCTACAGTTCTAGGTGCACCACCAGGCCCTTAGCTTAATAGTGAACTGCGCAGTCACCCATTGACTCTCGAAGAGTGCGGGACATTGGTGGGGTTCTTTGGACACTGGGTTGGGAATCGTCCTGCGAGACGTCCACGGTTAGTGTCTCCTCCTGAGAGGGACACAGTTCATGTTATGATGTGATGTGTTTATTACATGTAGAAAGTCCTTAGTTATTATATCACCCCATTGTGTAATGTGATCATTGTGTTTGTCCTGCGAGGATCCACTCCCCTCTGGTGGGAGCCATCGGCAGGTGGAGGCGCCTGCACTTTGTAAGTGGTTGTCCATAGTATTGTAGTGCCCCAGGTCCCCCCGTGGCGAAAGCTCAGCCCTCCTGTGAACCACAGGTAACGCACCACACACACCTGGTTAACACGTATGTTCTCCGCACCCCCACTGTAATGCGATTGGGAGGGTGGAATACGTTACATATATATATTATATATATATATTAGATATGTAGAGGTATCAGTACCAGTGTTAGCCGAGCTTCAATAATCAAAAATAAATAGAGATAACCGTTCTGTGGCTAACGAAATGCTTTTATTTAATAGATCAGTGTATCTGGAAAGCTCGCACAAATAAAGCATTTCGTTGCCACAGAAGGTATCATCTATTTATTTTTGATTATATATATATATATAATATATATATATATATATATATATCTATATATACAGTGGTTGACAATCACCAAAAAATCTACTCGCACACAAAAAATCTACTCGCGACCTCTACCGTAACTTGTGCTGCTTGGGCCAATATTTACTCTTCGCCCGGGGTTAAATCCACTCCGCCCGGGCGGCGGCAAATGTATAGGTTTTGTCGAACACTTTAATATATATATATATATATATATCTATATATTATATATATATTATTAATATTATTATATTTGAGTGTTTTTGCCTACATATATATGTACCATATATATGTTTTTATAGAAATTAAGGCCATATTACAATATATATTTATAGACTACTTTCATGCCAAAAGACAATTTCCATTCCTTTGACTTGAATGGGCCATAAGGTGCCTTCTAATCCCGAGATGGTAATCTTGTGAAACATGCACGTTATTTAATACTGCCCTAAATGTTTCTTCTCTAATGGCCAGATAAAAAAAAAATGTTTTTGGACAATCTTAAAATCATTTTTTGGGAAAGAGTCCCCATAGTTATGTCATCCGCCTCTTCTCCCTGGGCACATGAAGTAATTACAGTAGTCCATCTGAGCCCAGAGTTAATGGTGCGGGACAATAATGAAGGTGATAACATGGGAGATTACAGTGTCCCCAAAGCACAGGATACAATTAATTTTTGTCTTTAAAGGCTGATTTCTTTTCTTTGTTTGGGTGAAGCCAATTACATTGATAAACTCTTGTGCAAATATATTGATTGCTTGCTGAGTATGAATACATCTTCAATATACAGTACACCAGTGAGAGAAATGGCAAGGGGACTCTAGTCTGCGTGTGTTATATTAGAGAAGAGCTATGTCCCTACTAACTCTGTATTTGTTCAAGAGGGTAGCTGAAAGATTTGGCTTTGCAATATGCTTAGAGGGTCAGGGTAGGCTGCACAGGTGGCATTCAAGCTTTACTAAACAGAACCATGTACATAATTACCTACCTCTTTTCTTCTCTGCCAAGGTAAACACATGGAGGATTCACAGGCAACTCTGCTCAATTGTAACAAGAAACAAGACATCTGTCAGCACACAGGAACTTGCACGGATATTAATGTTTATTGACATTTCTTGAACTGAGAGACTTTCGTTTCCCTCACAAATGAAGCAGTGTGTCTGAGATTGCTGAGCCCTTCGAGTCCTATGGAAAGTTCTCCATCTTTGACCTACCCTTATTCAGTGAGCTCCAGGTGTGATCACAGTGTTCTAGCTTCAAAACTGGAGTAATAAAAGGGCAACAAATACAAGTTTTTATCTCAAAATATATATACATTGAAAGTAATTATTTAAAGAAAATATATATATTAAATGTATTTGTTTTTGCAGTAGTGTTGCATGTCAAGAGAGTCATATTCTGAGCCATCCATTAACTCCCCTTGAACTGCTTGCATGGCAGACCTCTCTGACAACGTACGTGTTAAAGTGAAGCAGGAAACAGCCCTATCCAATGCATGTGATATTCCAATGTCTAGCAGTTTTAAAATCTGCCGCGTTGTAAAACAAACGACAATAATAATGCTAGAACTTTGACCTACAGTATGCCGCGCATGATACAGTAGCCAAGGAACAACTTTATATGAATCGTATATACACGTACATTCTCAAGTTTTTATTCTAACTCTATGATGAAGTCTGGCTTTCTGTGCCTCACCACATGACTTATTTGGATTAACAATCATTCCAGTCTATTTTTATTTGTCATGTTAATTTCCAAAAACAAAACACATTACTAAAACAGTTCATATTTTTTTTACAGTTCCCACCGTACCCTCATTTTATTAATACTGCAATTGTTTAGAAACTCCATTTCCCCCACTTTTTTGCAGTTTTTTTCCCTTTTTGCTTTGATTTTTTTGCTCAGACCATCTGGCAGCAAAAGGGTTACATTATGTTTGACAGTTTTTAGCCGTTTAATAGTAGTGCAAAAGACTAAGTGGCAGTTCAATAGTCGGAAGTGGCCCAGAACAGTTGGAGTTCTCAGCCCATGGTGTGTCAGATTAGCCCTTTGGACATATAGTATGAGCCGCTCAACTCTAATGGCATCAGACCAATAGCAAGGTATGTACAACCTGTGGCAATCAGCGTTTTGCAATTACTTAATGAAGTCGGAATAGAGATGAAAAAAGGAACAGTTAAGGTTCGTTTTGAGGACTTATTTTTACTTCTTGAGGCAACTTAAGAGTGGTTGTGCTTTTAAATGATTTAAAACATTTCTGGCTAAAGGAACTCATCACCCTCAGACCTAATGAAACCCAAATAGCAAATAATATTTAGTTACGTTTTAGGGAAAAAGCTCAGGTAACGTCTTTTTGAAAGACACAACAGAAAAACATTATTTGTAATCTTTTAACCAACCAAAACATGTTACGGCTGTCAAAAACCCTCCACCCTTAGTGTATAAAAACAAACAACAAAACACCACACTTGTGGGAACAAGTCGCTAGCTCTGTGCAGACCTGTGCGGGACATGCAATGTACTCACCGTGGTATTTTAAAGAAATGTTTCAGTTAGTTTTTTATAAACATAGGTAAAATTGGTAGAAGGGACTGACTTCATGGGGTGTGCCTACCTTTTGTGGGATGTTACTGTGCTGGAGCAGGCCTATTCTCCCTTTTCACGAGCTAATGGCCCACCATTTTCTTCTCGCTTTCTAACTGTGAGTGAGCAGAGGAACGCTGACTAGACTTCCTTCTTCACTGGGAAATTCTCACTACTTTTAGTTTCCCCGGAGACTATACACTTGACAATTGACCAAATTATTTCTTTCCCGAAATTCTTTAATTTTTTTGGAATTCATTGCTCTATCTTCGTCCCTCAATCGCACTAACCTCTAATAGCTATAAATTTGTTATAAATGTAACCCCCTTCTCCTGGCCATGGCCACACTGGTGTAATGGTGGAACAAAGCAACCACTCATACAGTTTATCTCAGGGGTGATGTTTTCACTCCACCGCAGGTTCTGAGGGCCATGGACTTGTGAAAGCAGAGAAAAATACATGTTCTGCGGGGCGGGACTTGTTAAAATCAAAGAATATTGCATGTCAGGATTTTTAATTAATTGTATAGTCTTTTACAAGCGTAATGTTTAACACGTAACCCTTTCCCTCTGTAACCCATCTGGTCTTTATCAAAGTGTGTTATCTTTAACATGGTAAGAGGGCAAACTCCTATGAACTGGTATCTGCTCCTGTTTACACCTTCAGGTATTCTCTTTTTTTCTGCCCCAAAACTCCCTCCAGGTGTTCATATATCTACCATATACTTTTTTATTTTATATTTATTTATATATTTTTATATTATATTTTTTATATATTACTTCTTTCATCTGTCTTTATTAGACTGTATGTTAATTATTTTGAAAGAGATTATAGGCTCTATTAGAGAATTCGGAGTCAGTATAGATAGGGTGTCTGTGTGGAGCCCCAAGTGTTTCACTTATAGAGGAGGGAGAGACTGTATTAGCTGGACATCTGCAACTGGATTTTGGTCACTAGCTATAGGTAGTTTGTGGTGGCTTCTTCTACAGTAGAGATGTAATGTCCACACAGTATTTCATGATTTTATGACTGCTTTAAAACCCTCTTATCAACATAAGGATGCAATGATTCAACAGAGAAATAAAAATATAAACTTTTATTATTATATATATTTACAATTGCATATTATTTTATTTTAAGTATATACACTAGAACATCTCCCCTCTGAAATCCCTCTCTTGGCTTCCGATCAATCCCAAATCCCCATCCACACTCCATTCTTCTCCTCCTTTAAGGCTTTACACTCTGCTTGCCCCCCCTTACATCTCGCTCTAATTTCTCGCTATGCACCATCCCGACTCTTGCGTTCTGCTCAAGGATGTCTTCTTTCTACCCCCTTTGTATCTAAAGCCCTCTCCCACCTTAACCTTTCTCACTGACTGCTCCCCACACTCTGGAATGCCCTTCCCCTCAGTACCCAACTAGCACCCTCTCTAACCACCTTAAGACCCACCTTAAGACACCACTTGCTTAAGAAGCTATGAATATTACTGTGGATATTCTGAACACATGATACATAAAGCTGGCCCCCCCTGCAGACCACTTACCAGAACTCCCTCCTACTGTCTCTGTACGTTCTCCCTACCTACCAATTAGACTTAAACCTCTCAGGGCAGGGACTCCCTCTTCCTTAATGTTACTTTGTTCTGAAGCACCTTATTCCCATGATCTGTATTTTATTATCTTTATTTATTGATTACCACATTATTACTACTGTAAAGCGCTATGTACATTATGGCTATAATAATAAAGACATACAATCCAATACAATACTGTAGTTTGCAATAGCAGAGTAGATTAATGCAGGCACAATGTTCTAAATGCATGACATTAGTACCCCTGAAATATCCCAGAAGAACGTCTATTTACATGATTTTTTTCAAGGTAACAAAAGTGCAGAATGGACTGGTCTATGTTGTCTTTGTGGTCACTATGTCCGCCTATTGTGAAGAAGATTTGATGTGCTCCGATACAAATTTGCATAACCTGTTTGTGTAAACCAGAAGGGCTTTTTTTTCTTCTTCTTTAGGACTTCCCTCAGACAACCATCCTCACTTTTCATGGTTAGGAGGAGGACTCTCCTGTACATCACGGAATTGCCGGTTCATGGCTGCATAAAGGATGGATTAATGCAGCTGTTCAGCCAGGTAAGATATGGCAGCTATCAGTGAGCATCTGGGGTGCCCGTTTTTAGCATCGAAGATGTTGGGGAGAGGCATGTTAGCTGAGGACAAGAAGAAAAGACCACGAACACATGCGGGTTTTTTAAATTCTGAGCCTGAGTCCTGGGTTGGAGAGCGGTTTGGCCCAGGTTTTTCAAATCAGTGGACTGTGAGCTGATTGCACTCTTGGAATTGGAAAGTTGCTCCGAAATGACCTCACTGGAAGCAGCAGTGTCGACTCCACTGTCTACCTCATGGAATGCACCTGGGGTAGCAGAAGTTGATACCAAACATGGCCTTTGCTGTCTTGGTGGTCTTCAATTTGTATTGGTCCATGGCCTTGCTAGCCGATTTCACTTTACGGTGGATTAGGAAGTAGAAGATTCCAACGCAGCTAAGGCCACTACAAAGTAAAATCCCATCAGGATGGTTGTGTACGGTCTACCTTTTATGCGATGGAAGCTGCAGGTACACACTTGGGACTAAACAAAGACAGGCCAGAGCGGGCAAAGCTAGAAAACCCCACCACCCAGGTCCCCAGCAGGATAGTGTGCTCCACCCTGGAGAAGACTCGGTCAAAGAGTTTGGTGTTGGTTGAGGATATAACGGCTGACTGCAATAATGCACAGGTTTCAGAATGGATACAGAGTTGGAGACAAAGAGCAACATTCCAAAGACTCGACAGAAGGTAGCGCACTTCTCCAGTACAGATGGAGGTATGCATCTACTGAGAAGGGCTGCAGGAATGTACAGTAGAGGATGTCTGCCAAAGTCAAATTTATGATGAGAAGGTTGAAACGAGTCTGAAGCTTCTTGCCAGGGGCTATGCAAGCACTGTCAGCACATTCCCCACTGTCCCCACTAAGAGACGATGATTCCCCACGTCAACAAAAACACTCCTCCATAGAAGGGTCATAGCAGGAGAAGTTGCATCTGTGTCATTCATGATGGCAGGCAGGTCACTCACAGCACCATCACTGGAAAAAGATAACGGAGACTGAATTATTAAACTACACATAATCCCTTTAGTCCCGTCTAGTCTTCTCTGAGTAATAAAGATAATATCATGCATTGCATCCATGGCCCAACCCCTAAAAGCATTAGTTGAGTTAACTAGCCTTCTGAGAGTTCAATAATGATTATGTCAGTGTCTGATAATAGAATGAAGGTGCATGCAAGGCATTGAATGTGGGTTAGTATCTGGTTACAAAGGTGGGTAAGGGAGTGGGGGAGGAAAAGCTCTTGCTACTGTCCTGAAAATGGTCCAGGGGTTAACAGAACTAACACAAAATACTTGCAAGGGCAAGCAAAAGAACCCCTTTTAAACAAGCACTCAAAAGTGAAAAAAGTGTATTTAAAAATAACTAAACCTTTAATAAATACTAATGGGTAACGGTGAACAAAACACTTAAAAAACAAATTAAACAGCTAATTCCCATTCCTTAGACCAAGGCTGGTTACACATGTGAATCTAGGGTATGGTAGTTACCTGGCAAAAGCAGAATGGATGTTTAGCTGATGCCACAGTGTGGTATGTAGCTGTAAAGATAATTATATGTCTATCACGAACAGAACGAACGGACATATAAATTCATACCTACACTGACTAGATTGATTCAAAGAGTGTGTTTATACTAATACAATGTATATGAATCAACCAAAATATATATAAAAAAAGACCCTAGAGACGGCGCCTAAATGTAACATAGATAAAAGGCTACTATGTAGCTAGATTGAAGCTGAGAGTGAAAATTGTGGTGTATTAAAGTATCAACATATCACTTTACACATTATCTGTTTGTAGTCAAATACCTCAGCGTATATGAGTTCTCACAGATAAATCTTAAACTAGTGAGAAGCTTCCCACGACTTCCGTGGAAACAGCACAGTATAATAGGACAGAGTTGTATCAGTAATATTAATATAAAGTGCAGTAATTCATGTGTCCACAGTGTGCAAGATATATTTTTTGCAAATCAGATCTAAATATTAAAATATATATATATTGTAGCACTATAAATCTAGGTACCTCTCACCCGGTGTGTTGTATTCATGAACACCACCGGACTTAAGTTTCCGGGTGAGAAAAAAGAATATAGTTTGCAAATCAGATCTATAGCTATTCAAAAATATATATATATTGTAGCACTAGGAAATCTAAGCACCTCCCCCACCCGGTGTGGTGTATTCATGACACCCACCGGACTTTTAGTTATCCGGGTGAGAGAGGTTGAGCTAAGTATCTCACTGGAGTACTCTATATCCTTCCTTCCACCCGGTGTGGTGATTTGTGAACACCACCGGACCTTTAAATAGCCGGGTAGGGAAGGGTTGTGTCTGACTGCATCTATTTGCACAGGGGGTTAGCGCTAATAAACACCATTAGACCTGCCACTAATATGTTTGGTGGTGTTTACTAATACACCACAACTGACTAGAATTGTATATAGTATATCACAATACGAGGATCTAGTATACACATATGGGGTTTAGCTCATAACCCTATATTAACCCCTTCCCTACCCAGCTATTTAAAGGTCCGGTGGTGTTCACAAATACACCACACCGGGTGGAAGGTATATAGAGTACTCCAGTGAGATACTTAGCTCAACCTCTTCCTCACCCGGATAACTAAAAGTCCGGTGGTGTTCATGAATACACCACACCGGGTGAGAGGTACCTAGATTTTATAGTGCTACAATATATATATATATTTTAATATTTAGATCTGATTTGCAAACTATATTCTTGCACACTGTGGACACATGAATTACTGCACTTTATATTAATTATTACTGATACAACTCTGTCCTATTATACTGTGCTGTTTCCACGGAAGTCCGTGGGAAGCTTCTCACTAGTTTAAGATTTATCTCTGTGAGAACTCCTATATACGCTGAGGTATTTGACTACAAACAGATAATGTGTAAAGTGATATGTTGATACTTTAATACACCACACATTTCACTCTCAGCTTCAATCTAGCTACATAGTAGCCTTTTTATCTACTGTTACATTTAGCGCCGTCTCAGGGTTCTATATTTATATATTTTTTGGTTGATCTATACATATGTATTAGTATAACACACTCTTTGAATCAATCTAGTCAGTGGTAGTATGAATTTATATGTCCAGTTCGTTCTGTTCGTGATAGACATATATTATCTTTACCTCATCACCACACTGTGGCATCAGCTAAACATCCATTCTGCTTTGCCAGGTACTACCTAACCCTAGATTCACATTTTAACCAGCCTTGGTCTAAGGACTGGAATTAGCTGTTTAATTTGTTTTTAAGTGTTTTGTGTCACCGTTCCCCATTAGTATTTATTAAGGTTTAGTTATTTTAAATACACTTTTTACTTTTTCTCACCTTTATTGGAGTGCTTTTTTTGGTTTACAACAAGGGGTTCTTTTGCTTGCCCTTGCAAGTATTTTGTGCTTTGTAGTTCTGTTAACCCCTGGCACCATTTTCAGGACAGTAGCAAGAGCTTTCTCCCCCACTCCCTTACCCACCCTTTGTAACCAGATACTAACCCACATTCAATGCCTTGCATGCACCTTCATTCTATTATCAGACACTGACATAATCATTATTGAACTCTCAGAAGGCTAGTTAACTCAACTAATGCTTTTAGGGGTTGGGCACATGGATGCAATGCATGCTATTATCTTTATTACTCAGAGAAGACTAGACGGGACTAAAGGGATTATGTGTAGTTTAATAAATTCAGTCTCCGTTATCTTTTTCCAGTGACTGGTGCTGTTGAGTGACCTGCCTGCCATCATGAATGACACAGATGCCAACTTCTCCTGCTATGACCCTTCTATTGTCGAGTACCGTTATGTGGGTGTGACGTGGGGAATCATCGTCTCTCTAGTGGGGACAGTGGGGAATGTGCTGACAGTGCTTGCATATGCCCTGGACAAGAAGCTTCAGACTCGTTTCAACCTTCTCATCATAAATTTGACTTTGGCAGACATCCTCTACTGTACATTCCTGCAGCCCTTCTCAGTAGATGCATACCTCCATCTGTACTGGAGAAGTGGCGCTACCTTCTGTCGAGTCTTTGGAATGTTGCTCTTTGTCTCCAACTCTGTATCCATTCTGAACCTGTGCATTATTGCAGTCAGCCGTTATATCCTCATTACCAACACCAAACTCTTTGACCGAGTCTTCTCCAGGGTGGGAGCATCACTCATCCTGCTGGGGACCTGGGTGGTGGGGTTTTCTAGCTTTGCCCCGCTCTGGCCTGTCTTTGTTTTAGTCCCCAAAGTGTGTACCTGCAGCTTCCATCGCATAAAAGGTAGACCGTACACAACCATCCTGATGGGATTTTACTTTGTAGTGGGCCTTAGCTGCGTTGGAATCTTCTACTTCCTAATCCACCGTAAAGTGAAATCGGCTAGCAAGGCCATGGACCAATACAAATTGAAGACCACCAAGACAGCGAAAGGCCATGTTGCTGGTATCAACTCTGCTACCCCAGGTGCATTCCATGAGGTAGACAGTGGAGTCGACACTGCTGCTTCCAGTGAGGTCATTTCGGAGCAACTTTCCAATTCCAAGAGTGCAATCAGCTCACAGTCCACTGATTTTGAAAAACCTGGGCCAAACCCGCTCTCTCAACCCAAGGACTCAGGCTCAGAATTTAAAAAAGTCACCCGCATGTGTTTCGTGGTCTTTCTCTTCTTTGTCCTCAGCTACATCCCCTTCCTGCTCCTCAACATCTTCGATGCTAAAAACCGGGCACCCCAGATGCTTCACATGATAGCTGCCAATCTTACCTGGCTGAACAGCTGCATTAATCCCATCCTTTATGCAGCCATGAACCGGCAATTCCGTGATGCCTACAGGAGAGTCCTCCTCCTAACCATGAGAAAAGTGAGGATGGTTGTCTGAGGGAAGTCCTAAAGGAAGAAAAAAAAAGCCCTTCTGGTTTACACAAACAGGTTATGCAAATTTGTATTCGGAGCACATCAAATCTCTTCCACAATAGGGCGACATAGTGACCAAAGACAACATAGACCAGTCCATTCTGCACTTTTGTTACCTTGAAAAAAATCATTGTAAAATAGACAGTTCTTCTGGGATATTTCAGGGTACTAATGTCATGCATTTAGAACATTGTGCCTGCATTAATCTACTCTGCTATTGCAACTACAGTATTGTATTGTATTGTATGTCTTTATTTATATAGCGCCATTAATGTACATAGCGCTTTACAGTAGTAATACATGTGGTAATCAAATAAATAACAGATAATATAAATAACAGATCATGGGAATAAGTGCTTCAGACATAAAAGTAACATTAAGGAAGAGGAGTCCCTGCCCTGAGGAGTTTACAGTCTAATTGGTAGGTAGGGAGAACGTACAGAGACAGTAGGAGGGAGTTCTGGTAAGTGCGTCTGCAGGGGGCCAAGCTTTATGTATCATGTGTTCAGAATATCCACAGTAATATTCATATGCTTCTTTAAGCAAGTGTGTCTTAAGGTGGGTCTTAAAGGTGGTTAGAGAGGGTGCTAGTTGGGTACTGAGGGGAAGGGCATTCCAGAGGTGTGGGGCAGTCAGTGAGAAAGGTTTAAGGTGGGAGAGGGCTTTAGATACAAAGGGGGTAGAAAGAAGACATCCTTGAGCAGAACGCAAGAGTCGGGATGGTGCATAGCGAGAAATTAGAGCTGAGATGTAAGGAGGGGCAGAAGAGTGTAAAGCCTTAAAAGTGAGGAGAAGAATGGAGTGTGAGATGCGGGATTTGATCGGAAGCCAAGAGAGGGATTTCATGAGGGGAGATGTTCTAGTGTATATACTGTAAAATAAATAATAATGCAATTGTAATATATATAATAATAAAAGTTTATATTTTTTATTTCTCTGTTGAATCATTGCATCCTTATGTTGATAAGAGGGTAAAGCAGCTCATAAATCATGAAATACTGTGTGGACATACATCTTCTACTGTAGAAGAAGCCACCACAAACTACACTTATAGCTAGTGACCAAAATCCAGTTGCAGATGTCCAGCTAATACAGTCTCTCCCCTCCTCTATAAGTGAACACTTGGGGCTCCACACAGACACCCTATCTATACTGACTCCGAATTCTCTAAATAGAGCCTATAATCTATTTCAAATAATTAACATTTATACATCATCTCTGTCTATATGTAAATATTCATAAGCATGCGTGTAATATATATATATATATATATATATATATATATATATATATATATATAATAAATATATGTATATGTTTAGATATAGAACACCCTGGCAGGGAGTTTTGGGGCAGAAAGAGAATACCCTGAAGGTGTAAACAGGAGCAGATACCAGTTCATAGGAGTATTGCCCTCTTACCATGTTAAAGATAACACACTTTGATAAAGACCAGATGGGTTACAGAGGGAAAGGTTACTGTGTTAAACATTACGCTTGTAAAAGACTATACAATTAATTAAAATAATCCCTGACATGCAATATTCTTTGATTTAACAAGTCCCCGCCCCGCAGAACATGTATTTCTGTCTTCTCTGCTTTCACAAGTCCATGGCCCTCAGAACCTGCGGTGGAGTGAAAACATCACCCCTGAGATACACTTGTATGAGTGGTTGCTTTGTTCCACCACTTACACCAAGTGTGGCCCATTGGCCAGGAGAATGGGGGTTACATTTATAACAAATTTATAGCTACTTAGAGGTTTATGTCGAATTGAGGGACGAATGATTCAGCAATTCCCAAAAACTTCTAAAGCATTTTCAGGGGTCCTTGAAAAATTCAATTTTATGTCAATATGTCTCGGAAACTAAAAGTAGTAGAGAATTTCCCAGTGAAGAAGGGAAGTCTAGTCAAGCGTTTCCTCTGCTCACTCACAGTTAGAAGACGAGAAGAAAATGGTGGGCCCTTAGCTCGTGAAAAGGGAGAATAGGCCCTGCTCAGCACAGTAACATCCCACAAAAGGTAGGCACCCAATGAAGTCAGTCCCTTCTCAAATTTTACCTATGTTTATAAAATAACTGAAACATTTCTTTAAAATACCACAGGTGAGTACATTTGCATGTCTCCGACAGGTCTGCAGAGCTGCGACTTGTTCCCACAAGTGGTGTTTGTGTTTGTTATACACTGAAGGGTGGAGGGTTTTTGACACTCGCCGTAACATGTTTTGTGTCTGGTTAAAAATTAAAATAATGTCTGTCTTTCAAAAAGACGTTACCTGAGCTTTTTCCCTAAAACGTAACTAATATTATTTGCTATTGGTTCATTTGGTGCTGAGGGTGAATGTTCCTTTAGTCAGAAATTGTTTTAAATCATTTAAAAGCACCAATATCTTTAAGTTGCCTCAAGAAGTAAAAATAAGTCCTCAAAACGACCTTAACTGTTCCTTTTTCATCCTCATTCCTGACTTCATTAAGTAATTGCAAAAGCCTGATTGCACAGGTTGTACATACCTTGCTATTTGGTCTGATGCCATTTAGAGTTGAGGGCTCATACTATATTGTCCAAAGTGGCTAATCTGACCACCATGGGCTGAGAACTCCAACTGTCTTGGGCCACTTCCGACTATTGAATCTGCCACTTAGTCTTTTGCACCTATTAAACTGTAAAACTGTCAAACATAATGTAACCCTTTTGCTGCCAGATGGTCCTTGCAATAAAAATCACAAAATGCAGAAAAAACTGCAAAAAGTGTTGTAAATGGTAGTCTTCTATCACAATTGCAGTATTAATAAAATGAGGGTCACTGTGGGAACTGTCACAAAAAATCATGAACTGTTTTAGTAATGTGTTTTGTTTTTTGGAACATTATTACATGAACAAATAAATAATAGACCTGGAATGATTGTTAATCCAAATAAGTCATGTGTGTGAGGCACAGAAAGCCAGACTTCATCATAGAGTTAGAATAAAAACTTGAGAATGTACGTTGTATACGATTCATATAGACGTTGTTCCCTTGGCTACTGTATCATGCGCGGCATACTGTAGGTCAAAGTTTCTAGCATTATTATTGTCGTTTGTTTTACAACGCGGCAGATTTACAAGCTAGACATGCGAATGATTCACATGCATTGGATAGGGCTGTTTCCTGCTTCACTTTAACACGTACGTTGTCAGAGAGGTCTGCCATGCTAAGCAGTTCAAGGGGTAAGTTAATGGATGGCTCAGAATATGACTCTCTTGACTGCAACACTTCTGCAAAAACAAAATACATTTAATATATATATATTTCTTTAAATAATTACTTTCAATGTATATATATTTTGATATAAATCTTGTATTTGTTGCCCTTTTATTACTCCAGTTTTGAAGCTAGAACACTTTGATCACACCTGGAGCTCACTGATATAAGGGTAGTTCAAAAGATGGAGAACTCTTCCATAGGACTCGAAAGGGCTCAGCAATCTCAGACACACTGCTTCATCTTTGTGAGGGAACGAACGTCTCTCAGTTCAAGAAATGTCAATAAACATTAATATCCGTGCCAAGTTCCTGATGTGCTGACAGATGTCTTGTTCTTGTTACAATTGAGCAGAGTTGCCGTGAATCCTCCCTGTGTATGTTACCCTTGGCAGAGAAGAAAAGAGGTAATTATGTACATGGTTCTGTTTAGTAAAGCTTGAATGCCACCTGTGCAGCCTACCCTGCCCTCTAAGCATATTGCAAAGCCAAATCTTTCAGCTACCCTCTGAACAAATACAGAGTTAGTAGGGACATAGCTCTTCTCTAATATAACACACGCAGACTAGAGTCCCCTCTGCCATTTCTCTCACTGTTGTACTGTATCTTGAAGATGTATTCATACTCAGCAAGCAATCAAATATATTTGCAAAGAGTTTATCAATGTAATTGGCTTCCCAAACAAGAAGAAATCAGCCTTTAAAGCAAAAATTTAATTGTATCCTGTGCTTTGGGGACACTGTAATTCTCCATGTTATCACTTCATTATTGTCCCGCACCATTAACTCTTGGGCTCATGATGGCCTTACTGTATTACTTCCTGTGCCCAGGGAGAAGAGGCGGGATAACTATGGGGGACTCTTTTCCCAAAAATGATTTAAGATTGTCCAAAAACATTTTTTTTTTCATCTGGCCATTAGAGAAACATTAAGGGCAGTATTAAATAACAGTGCTGTTTCACAAGATACCATCTCGGGATAGAAGGCACCTTATGGCCCATTCAAGTCAAAGGAATGGAAATTGTCTTTTGGCATGAAAGTAGTCTATAAATATTATATTGTAAATATGGCCTTATTTCTATAAAACATATATATGTACATATACATATGTAGGCAAAAACACTCAAATATAATATAATATAAT
>WSYH01006364.1:0-38713 GCA_036426205.1 Ascaphus truei
TAGTGGCCTCCAGCAGCCGCAACAACAACAGCAAAGCCTTGTTAATTTCTCCGCTCTCCTCCCACACAGATATTTCCTCCTCTCACACAGATATTTCCTCCTCTCCTTCCCTCCAAGTCTCTCCTCTGACAGGATGGTCTGGGCTGGGGCTTCAATACCCCGCGGCCCACCTCCGAGGTTATCCTCGCGGTGGGGATTGGATTCTCCCCATCACCCCAGGCAGGGGGGTGAGGGGCATTGGTCCACCAGGTCTATAATACTATCAGCTCTACTCAAAGTGGCTGAGTCTCTCCACTCCTCTCTCTGCTCCTGCACGGCTGCGCAGGTGAGACCGTGGTCTCCTCCAACTCCTTGGACCGATCCGCAGGACTCACTACTCGGACAGACCCACGGCAGACTCGTCACTTACAGGAGTTGGCTGCTAAATATAGAGCTAGCCCCACCTCTCGTGATGTCAGCAGAACCTCCCCTCTTGCTCACGCCTGCAGCAGAGTCCAGGCCTGCATCTACCACTCAGGGCAGGGCTATGAAGGGGGAAAACCCATAATGATTACTGGTGCCTGATCTTAACAGGACTTACCACAGTAGAAGGGAGATAGGTATAGCCTGTGCTGTTTACAGGGGGGCTACATCTATATCATGCCACATACTTTCCTCCTCCTTGATTCCTATAATAATAACAAATCTTTTTGCTGTCATGCATATCATGCTGCGTAACATCCTGCTACCAATTTGCCAAACTGTGCAAACCTTTAGTGTACCGAAGTGCAATGCTACCCAGCTTTACAATAAATACATGCTATGAAAGAATAGCCAATTACATGACTGCAATGATTTTTTTAGCTTTAAACCAAAAAAAAATCACAATTTTGTTTTTAAGGATAACCAGTGTATATCAGAGTTATTCATTAAACTGGGATAGTGCAGATCGGGGCACTAATTCATAATCACTCTGATTTGACGTCAATGAGCATTTTTCCGTACCATAGAGCCCTTTTGCAGTTTAATGAATAACCCCCAAAATTTCCTAACTTCTTTCACATAATCCCATGATTTCAAACCCTCACTATTTTTTAGTTCTCCCTTCCAGGGGTTAGATCCAAAAAACTCTGTAGAATCAGGGCTCATTATGTGTTGTTACCAAAAAGAGTAACAAAGGTTTATTTTCCTGAGGTTAAGCCTTTGAAGGTATGTGGTAAGGCTTAACGTGACATTACGTTTGGTTAATGTCACGTTAAGTCATTGAACAAAGTTTTGTGGAACTGGAACCAACTGAGGCCAGTGACATCTTCAGATTAGAATGTCAGCTTCTCTGATTCTGTTGCACCATGTTCTTCTATTCTAGGTTGCAGGGACTTGTTGTAAGGCCAAAAGAAATGTAGAAAGGATAGTGCCTGTAACCCCGGGGGCTTGACAATGTGGGACGAGGCCGGCGGGCAGTCTGGCAGCAAGCAAAGGCCCCAGCAGTGCTCCCTCCCTACCTCTGCAGGTGTACCCGGTTGGTTGCACTGGAATTAGGCCCAACTTCCAACCATGTGGCCAGCTCTGCACCATAGCAGCTGACTGGAGCAAACTTCTTCACCACCTCTACCCAAGGTTAGATTCTCAGAGGGAATGCATTTAAGGTTTTTTACAGTCTGTGCTTTTATCTTATCTGCTCCTGCCTTTCTACTCCAATTGTATTTAGTTTTTAGAAGTTTCCTAGTATCATCTGTATTTAATATGGGTGTCTCCCTGCTTGCCAAACTCCCACTTTTCCCCATTCTACCTCCATGACCTCTTACTATTTTCCCAATCCTATCTACAGTATTCTGTCTAGTTCATTATATGTTTCTTGTCCCTCCCCCTTCCTTCCTAGTTTAAAATCTCTTCCAACCTTTTTAATATTCTCCCTCCTAGCACAGAACATTCCTCTTCATTGAGTTGCGATGAAGGTACCATAAAGATAGCACCTTCCAGTGCATTAAAATCCAAAACTCTCCTTCCTACACCACATTCTTAGCAATGCATTAACTTCCCTTATATCCGCCTCTCTACCTGGAGTAGCGCTTCACTGGTAGCGTTTCAAAAAATACTACAGTACCTTGGAGGTCCTTTCCTTAAGGTTGTGGCCCAGATCCCTGACATAATTTTTTTTTGGACCCTCCATCTTTTTTTAACTTTGTCATTGGTGCCAACGTGTATCAAGACCGCCGTGTCAGTTCCAGCCCCTTCCAACAATCTGCCTACCCGATCCGCAATGTGCTGAACTCAAGCACTCGGGAGACAACATGCTATTCGGTTCATGGCAACAGATTGCCCTATCTACCGTCCTAATAATGGATTCCCCTACCACCACAATATTTCTTGGCCACTGAGTATCATGAGTCCTCTCTGTGCTGGAGGAACTATTCCCCTGGCTGCTAGAGGAATCAGTCTCCCCCAGCCTTGCCATTTCTTCCCTGACACTCCCAATATCTAATGTAGACTTCCTCCTGGTGTGGGAGGGATGATGGCGGTGCACTGCGTGTCAAATGCCGAATGACGCGTTCCAAGGTAAAGGAAATGCGGCTGAAGCATGTTTAAAGTATCAAAAAACTGATTTTATTGAACGTGAGACAGCATAGTTAAAAACAAAAGTCAGGGAAGGAGCCTCTGACGCGTTTCGTGTAGTACCTGCATTTCCTTTACCTTGGAACGCATCATTCGGCATTTGACATGCAGTGCACCTCCATCGTCCCTCCCACGCCAGGAGAAAGTCTACATTGTGTTTGCATCGGGCTGAGAGCACGCAGGATCCAGGATTTCACGGACGGAGGTCGTGAGTACCGTTATGGGAGTGATTTAGGTCTAGCTCTAGGGGTTATGGACTTTTAGATTTATGGGTTTGGGCTCCATTTCTTGGATATCCTTACATCCTAAGACGTCTAATTACCAGAATTATACCTCGTATTATGATCATTAATGACCTGCTTCTGAATATACTCATACTTTATTCCTGGACTTGTCAATGTTTTTATGGATAAGAAGATTATTATTGTGATGCATGTTGTTTATATCTCTTGGAGCATTGGACTAGGAGATTAGTCTCCGTTCTTTCCTCTCCCAATATCTCCCTGTGCCTCATGCACCAAAATCTTAGATTGTAAGCTCTATAGGGCAGGGACTGTGTCTATAGAAATTCCTATATGCTGCATACCGTGCACTATAATGTAATTGTGAAGCGATTGGTGTCCCGATGTGAGAAAAGCGCAATATTAAATAAAGTTATTATTATTATCTTTACTCAATCTGGCAAATCTATTGGGATGGGTCAGCTCAGAACTGTCCCTCCTCTTCCCCTTCTAATTGTTACCCAGCTACCTACCTGTTCCTCTCTCACAGGTCCACCCTCTGCACCACTAGTTCCAGCTTGGGCCGTCTCAGTAAACAATAAACTCCTTTCAGAATTGGCGAAGACTGAGGCTCTGATGAGCCACTTGTGCTGAAGCAGGGATATCCTGAAAACCTGACCTGTTGAGGGGTGGGGGGCTTGAGGACTGGAATTGAGCACCCTTAACTAAACCACACCTACTGCAGGCTTAACTAGGCAGGGGAAAAAAAAGTTACAAACTTTCAATTCCCACAAAATTAAAAATAAATCCACTGTGCACTCCCCAAATTCAGCCACTCCTGCTAGTATACACAGCACAGCTCTTCCCTTCTGGTTCTAACTCCATACTTAATACAAACAGCAATTGAAATCAATCAGTAATTCAATCATACAGATCAGGAGTGCCTCTAGAATTTGATTGTAAAGTGATTTGGAATTCAAATTTTCTATATTAATGAAACACCCTTTCCCTATCCCTAAGGGAAATAGCGGTAATTACGGTCACTGGTGCTATCTGTTAAACTTACAGAAGGCCTGAGCCTCCGCTCCTGGGGTGCCCTGGGTGACTGTGTGTTCTCTCTCTCTGGTGCAGTGCCTCCACCTATGAGGATCCCGCATAGCAGGATGATACCTCATAGGAACACGTATACATTTATGGTATACCTCATTAACACAATCACAATAGGGTTACAATAACTCTTTTACGGTGGTACCATAGTAGGCCCAGTTAGTATTAGATAGACCAACAATAACAATAATACAGAGATAACAATACAAACAATCCTGGGGTAGCTGGCCCCAATAATACTATTGGTATGTGTGAGCTGGATTCTACTATCAATTACTACAGATTTTAAAATGTATTAATATTGGTATGTGTGAACTGGATTCTACTATCAATTTGCAAGATCCTAAAATTTAATTAACAATTTGGTGTATCTGAGTTGATTAGGCAGACCCCTCCCTTAATTAATAGTCAATGTGGCTGTGTTTTAGAATACTTAAGGCAGGATAACTTGGCTGTGAGCCATATGGCTGTTTAACATCATAGTGTAACATTTAAGTGTGGGGAGTTAATCTTGGAGTGTAACATTTAAGTGTGTGGCAGAGTTAATCTTGGAGTTGAAGATTTAAGGAAGATCTGGACTCTGAACAACAACTTTACAACTGTGAGAACTTTACTTTCTAAAGCTGTGATTAATTGTACTCTTCCTATCCTCCAATAACTGGGAAGTCTCTCCTCCAGTATCTCACTATGCCCTCCCTATTTCTTTTTCTGTTTACTGTTTTCTCACTCCTTTGTGAGCATTTCTGTTCTCTACAACATCCCCACTCCCCACTGCACCATTATTTCTACACCTCTCTTCCAACAACTTCTTTACCCCTCAATAAAGCCCCCCACAAATCCTCTATTCACACCCTCTATCTACTCCTTCCTGCTGCTGGGGATCTCCCCTAAGCCTGAGGCCAGACATACACACCTGATCTCACTCATGCCTCCCTGCCATATCTTCCCCTGTAAATGGTGTTAACCTTTTCATTTAACACTGACTAACCTGAAAACTCGCCACCAAATAAAGCATCCCAACAGCCTGCACTCATGGCTATTGTCCCACAGTCACTTATACCACCTATTGTGACCAAGCACTGCCATCGACAGCACTTATTACCTCCCCTGCTGTCTCTGTAAGTTTCCCCTCAAACCTCTTAGATTGTAAGCTCTTCGGGGCAGGGATTTCCTTTCCCATTGTTTGATTTTTGCTGCACTTGTATTTTTAAATTCCCTGTACTGTATTCTTTGTGAAGCGCTGAGTACACTTTGGCGCTATATAAATAAAGACATACAATACAATAATACTTGGGGTGCTTGGGCAGGTATCTCCCGGTGTCCAGCAAACAACCCTTGCCCAATGTATATCTGAGGGCAGCGCTACCCTCCCCCTTGCGGTGTTGCACGTATACCTTGCTGGTTAAGTCCTTAACTAGGGAATACTGCTAGATGGAGTATGATCAGCGACAGGGTCCCACGCCGCTTGGTCTCCGACAACAGCCCTCACGCCTCACGTCTGGCTGCACGGTGACACTGCCCACCGGAGGAACTCTTCTCCTGGCTCTGGTCCTGCTTCACTGCTACTGCTCACTAACGGGAGATCCCTAACTTTGTGGCGATTACTGCATACTCCACTAAGGTGAAGGGACTTCCTGGGGCCTAGGGGTAGTGTTTCAGGTCTAGTCCAGGAGCTTGACTAGCTCTGTGGACCCTACCTTCCTCTCTGCAGGCTCCGGATCAACTGCCACACTGTCCCCAGTCCACGGAGGAAATCCTGCTTAGCCAGGACCTCTCCTTCCGGCGGCCCCAACCCCAAGATGGCCACTGCACCACACATAGTGATAGTCTAGGTGGCTGCGCCAACCACAACATGGCGACAGGCATCAAATGAGGCTGCGGGGTCATATCACGTCACAAAATGCCGTGGTGACGCGGCACAATAAATTACTGAAACCTGATAAGTAGGTTACAGAGGCCTCACGCGACCCGGCATTTCATTTAAATGACTTGGGGAAGAACGCAAAGCCTCTGCAACCGCCCCCCCCCCCCCCCAAAATCTCCCGCCCCCCTTCGGGGCGCGCCGCCCTGTTTGCGCACCGCTGCTCTAGATCATTAAGGCTGCAATAAAGTTATAGGTCTTTTTCCTTTTTTGGATTGCTCTGCATTTAATTGATAACGCTGTCTGTATCCCTGGATTGTGTGCACATGCAGAAGCACTGAGGGTTATAACCACTTTCATTTTTTGCTTGTTTTCAGCTTTTTATATTGAGTTGGTCGTGCAAAGAATCTATTGTTTTTAATTTCTACAGCTTGTTTTTTTTGAAAGACGACAGACCTCTGTGGTTTTGTCCAAGTGAGGCCTCAATTCCTTGTTTGGGCGTTGGGGACTCAGGCATTTCAGAAGGAATTATTATGAGAGGCAGATTTGCAATTCAGTAAGGCTACAAAAGCAGCAAACACCATGAAAAACGCAGACAGATATTAGGCATCAAGGCAGAGTACCAAGGAAGAAGTTCATACAATAACCGTATAAAGAACAGTTCAAAGCAATAATTAAAAATATCACTTGTGAGCACATTCACATGTCTCAGACAGGTCTGCAACCCTGCCTTTCACCATTATCTCTTAGCATACAGTGCTTCCACTGCAGCCAGGGCTTCTGGGTAATGACATGTGTAGCCCGCTTTCCCCGTGTCTAAGGAAACTACGTGTGCTGAGTACCTGTCTGGCGTACAGGAGGCCTGATCCTCCGCCACTGGGAGCCTGGGGTGATTGCGTTCTTTGGTATACAGCGCCTCCACCTGGGAGGGATCCTGGCGCAGCAGGATAACCCCTCGCAGGAACAATAAAGGCAGTAAATAAAGGCACACACACACAGGTAGAACCAACTATATATACTGACACATATATCCGTATAACACAATAAACATACAAGGCCTCACATGCTATACCCACACAATATATACACCTGGTGAGATCCCCCAAAGTACTGGAGGTGCTCTGGGCACCTAACCACCCGGTGTCCGCAGAGCCAAGCCCACCCAAAGTGTGTGGAGTAGCACTACCCACTGTGTATGTGGCCGTTGGTGCACGTGGTACCTGTCCTAGTCTAAGTCCAGACCAGGTCAAACTGTAAAGTAGATCCGTTGGGCCGCAGAGTGAGCCCACATCGCTGTCTATCCGATACTTCCACGAAGGCGTCCGCCTCTGAGGGAGCTCCCGCTGGAGTGTGTCCCTTTTGAATGTCTATGGTTGCCTGTGTTCTAGTCCCAGACCGCAGGCCAAGAGCACCGCATGGCGTCCTGTCATGGATGCAGCACTCTATCCTGTATTCAGCTACTGGGGGAAGCGTCCCTATCTACGGGCCTTCCCTGCAGAAGCCACAACCTGAGGGCAGTCGGGGCCTAGCTGGGACCTAGGGCAGATCTTGTCACGCTGTGCTCACCACAAACAAGACGAGACCCCGGTACTGAGATGGGAGTAGTAACAAACACCAGCCACAGGCACGGGAGCCACGTCCGGAGTGCAGGTTTGCCTTGACAGCCGGGTCTGGGATATAGAGATCAGAGTAGTCTTTATACTTGCCGAGTTCAACGTAGGAGATATCTGGAGCGTAGAAGGTACTTTTGCCGATGTCAGGGTTGGAGAGTAGAGAGTGGTCGAGGTGCAACGCCGAGTTCAGGATTAGAGAGGAGCGAGGAGTCAGAGATAGCCAAGATCAGGAGCCAGAGGTAGGAGTAGTCAAAGCAAGCCGGTTCGGTACACAGAAGATCAAAACTGGAACAAAGCAACAGGACAGGAACAAGGCAGGACAGCAAGGGTAAACACAGAGTAACATATATCTATGCTCAGCCAATGTGCCTATGACATTGGTGAGCATATATAGGCTCGATCAGCCAGCCCCCATGGGGGGTGGAGCGGGGGCGCGGCCTCCACGGTAGCTGTGATAGGTCCAGTGCTCAATGAGCAGGTGCAGCTGTTTGTGCAGCTAATGAATCTTGACACGGAGCTTGGGGGCGTGGCGCATGTGTCATGTGCGAGCTCCGTGCGCAGTCAGTGTGCGGCACGATCCGGGTGCGGAGCCTGAGTCCGCAGCGTCGGATGACGCCATTTTGGCGCGCGTGCATGCTGCGTGCGTCTGGTAAGGAATGTGGTCCATAGGCACCCTGCATATGCGTGGTGGCGCTCGAGAGGATGCGCGGAGCGGCTGTACTTCGGTAATCCTTACAGATCTGGCCTAGTCCAGAGGAGCACTGCTCCCTGGACACTACCTTCCTGCATCCCTGCTCCGACTGGCGTGGTCTCCTCAGTGCGCCAAATGTATCTATCTGTGCCTCCATGAATCTAGCAGCCCTATTGGCTGGCGTGGCCCAAGTGATGAGCAGCCCTAGTCGCTGCTGGGACTTGGAGTCCTGTTCGAAGCCTACTTTTAATGGCTGCCACACTCTCTCCTGCCTCTGCTCATGCCCCTAAGGCGCTGGGATATGTAGTCCCTGTGCAGAGCCGTGGGCAAGATGGCCGGTACTGCACATGCGCGAGGACTTCACTGCACATGTGCTAAGAAGCAAGAAGGCCGCCGCCTGTGCCACAGAGCTCCCCCGGTCAACCCGGAGCGACTCCTGCCCCTGTGCCGGGTCTGCTCGCCTCTCTGGTGGCACCCGGCCAACTCTGCAGCCGTCCCCTACCCCACGGACAAGGAGGTAAGGGTACCTGGCTACACATGCAAATGAGCACTCACAGTGTGTAACTTTTTGCTACGTGTCCATTTCATCATGGATAAGCACCTGCCTGCCAGATTACACAGATTTTACAGCACAGGCGGTGTTAAAGTAGGGCATATCTAGTAAATCTACATAAACCTTGCAATCAATACATAGAAATAAAGAAGCAAACTTGTTGGACGTGCTAGAAACTGGGCATCATGGCTAAGGTTTGTGATTGTTACAGGATGTGCTGCAGGACACTCTCAGAAAACAACAGCCATGGGACTTGAAGAGTAATTGAGAGTAGTTCTGGAAATGTATTTTAGTTTACATTGTTAGGAAGTAGAAATACACTTTAGTGATATCAAGAGCTGCCCTTATTATGCAACAGGAAACTGTAGCTATCTGGAATAACCAGCGATCAGTGGATCTAATTAGATAGTGAAGAATCAGAATCTAATATCCTAGATTCAATTTCAGTCACTAGTCTTCATGCAGACTATAGAAAAAAACCACCCAACAAACATGTGCTATGTTAAATGCAAAGGAGAATGATCTACAGTTTTCTGCAATTACAGTATACAGTACTATTATCGCAGACTAAAGCTCCTTTCAAAAGAATACAGTAGGTTTAAATTATTCTCCAAGAGAAAAAAACCCAGGGCGCTTACTGTCGTGAGATGCAATAAAAAGATAAGTAAAAGCATAATACTACCTTTACAGTAGACCCCTATAGTTGCTTCCACGAAGGGCCACTCTTGGGGTATCAAAATCAAAAGAGGAGGGAAGCGCTGGTAAAAATAACAAATAGTACAACCACAACAATAATATTAATAAGATACACACAAGGTCCTAGTAAAGAACCTTGGAATGAGTAATAAAAATAGAATAATACTACTCACACGGCCATGTGTGAGCACATATATGGTATTGGTATCTTTCTGGCGTCCTGAGTCCAGTGTCCTCCCTCGTCATTGGTAAGCCCCAGGGACTGCAAGACCGCACGGACAAATCTCCTTCACAACAGTACTTGCTTTAAGGTTCGAGGTGAAGCCCTCCTCAGATGAAACCAAACCCAATAGTGGTGAGTGTCTAGCGTCTCTCCCTTGATTCCAATGAGGAAGAGACGCAAGTCAAAAGTATACACAGTTTATTATAACAACAAACAAATCAAACACTCACACTTTAGAAAAGCACTAGTCAGCGCCTGTTCTCGCCTTGAGTCCTCCGACTCGCGGTATGCTCCTGCATATACGTCCGACCGCAGGACCGCTTGTGGAGAACTCTTTGGGAATACGGTGGCTGACAATGGACACACTTCGCACGCACCGGCAGGGAACTACTCACCACCATTGGGTTTGGTTTCATCTGGAGGGCTTCACCTCGAACCTTAAAGCAAGTACTGTTGTGAAGGAGATTTGTCCATGGTGGTCTTGCAGTCCCTGGGGCTTATCAAAGACGAGGTAGGACACTGGGCTCAGGACGCCAGAAAGATACCAATACCATATATGTTAAATAGCAGCCCAGTGACTTTTTAACATCATTTTTTTTTTAAAGTTTGATTGGATTTTGAAAGCAAAAGAAATTAAAATGAATGGAACATGCAATGCCTATTGACTTTTTAGTGCTAAGCGAATCCGTTCCCAAACTTTTGGATCAAAGCAAACTAAAAAGATAAAATTCAAAGTTCTCCTCCTTACCTTAAAGGCTCTCCACTGATCTGCTCCTTCCAAATATAAGCTTTGATCTCTCACTATGGGGGCTATGCTCTCAGCAGCGCGTTTTTGCGACCGATTGTAAAAAAATTTGCTCGGCCGTTAAAAAGTGAAGACAAAAACGCGATTCACTAACAAGTTCAGGGAGGTTTGTTCTGGCAGAGCAAAAATATGCCTGATCGCGCAAGCTTCCTCCCCATTCTATTGCGCTTAAACTTGTAAAGCCCGATAGCTGATAGAAAAAAAAGCCGCCTGTAAGAACTGTATGGAGACTCTGCATCTCCATGCACGGCCTTTACATGCGATCGTGAAGAATAAATATACATTTTAATGATAGTGTACATGTGTAGGAGGTCTCCTGAGCTGAACCGCATTGGTTTCAGCCTCGGGGACCCCCTACTTCATGAGATACAGGCCCCGTTATGGGGTGCCGGTATCCACTGTGCTTTTAAAGCTCCTGTGTCACATGACCAGGGGATTTAAATTCTGCAGGGGGATACCGGCACCCCATAACGGGGCATGTATCTCATGAAGTAGGGGTTCCCGAGGCTGAAACCAATGCGGTTCAGCTCAGGAGACCCCCTGCTCATCTACACTAGTATGAAAACACACATAACAATAAACAATAATTCATTACCTTAGCGCAGGGGAGCGCAAACTTTTTGTGCTGCGCCCCCCTGTCTCTCTGCCCCCGGCTCTCGCGCCCCCCTGCCTTCCTTCAGGCGCGTCAGATGACGCTGCGTGTGCGTGTGACGTCAGGTCACATGGTGCCGCGGCGTCTATTGACGCCGCGTTGCCATGGTGACGCAACACAGACTGCTGAATCCCGGTAAGTAAACAGTTGCAGGGGCCTCACGCGATCCCCCGGCATTTAATTTAAATGCCTGGGGGAAGAGCGCGGGGCCTCTGCAACTGCCCGCGCCCCCCCCAGCACAATCTCCCGCCCCCCCTGGGGGTCGCGCCCCCCACTTTGCGCACCGCTGCCTTAGCGGATAGCAGCTAAGGTAATGAACCTGCTTTAATATAATTTTTATTAAAACTGTGCGGGAGCAAGGGGTATCCCGAGATGAACCGCATTGATTTCAGCCTCGGGGACCCCCTCCTTCCTGAGTTACTGGCCCAGATATGGGGTGCCGGTATCTCCTCCATTATTTACTTGTCACACATCACGCGATGTGGACGCTTTAAAAATGGCGGCGACACTGGCATCCGATGCCCCATATCAGGGCCTGTAGCTCAGGAAGCAGGGGGTCCCGGAGCCAGAAATCAAAGCGGTTCAGCTCAGGAGACCTCCTGCTCCCGCACACTATTAAAAAAAATACATTAAAGCAGCTTCATTACCTTAGTGGCTATCCGCTAAAGCAATGAAAGCTTTAAGGCACACTAGCATGTTTATTGGGGACAATTGTCCCCAATAAACATTGCAATATACAACACAACCACCCCCTGTGCCCCAACAACCCCTATACCCCACTGACATACATCAAATATCTTTGAATTATACTATAGGCCGGCGGTGGCCCTCGGGTGGTCCCCGCGGGTGTCCAAGGGTCTTTGCTTTCCTGCGGTACCAATCATGTGCCCCCAAAAAAACCCCATATATAAATACTTTTGATTAAATACACCCCCCTTGCCCCCTAACACATACAGTACAATAATGGTCAAAATTACTATTATCCAGATATGGATAACAGTGCATTTGCCCATTAAAATACAACATTAAGCAGCATAAATAAAGTAAATACTGTAAATCTAGCACTCACCTCTGCCAGGCTGCCACGATGAAGGCCGTCCTCATCCTCATCACCGTCCATGTTCTCTGTTGCTACAATCAATACAGAACAATAAAAAAAGACAATCTAATGTCCCCTAACCTCTTAATCACCTTGGCGGTTAGTAACCGCTATAGTAATTAAGGGGTTATCCCACCCTCCCGCACTACTCACCCAGTAGGCCTAAACACCCATCCTTGGGGACAATACCCCCTTCACCCACCCCCGCTACCCACAATTTAAAAAATACACACAACAGCCCCACTACTCACCTCCTAGGCCCCCAATCCTGGCCTGTCATAACGTTACAATGTCACATGAAACATTACTAACTGTAGTATTTCATGGGAATAGTTAAACAAAAAGATGTAGGAATAAGTACAGTATATTTTCTTAGAGTCCATTCAGATTTACTGTTACTGAGTCTGATTTAAGGTACATGGCATGGTCAGTGTGTAAATAGCAGAGCATGTTGCAAATACAGCGAATGGATTTGAAGGTAAATGTTACAGCATTGGTGAGTTTAAAGGTAAGACGGAGAAAGACAAATATTCGATTTATACTTTTACACATTTACTCTATTTTGACCTACTCTCCCACATTACTTTTGCTGTAATTTAGTGTCCTTTAAATCAGCAAGAAAACAGTTAACAAGTGTATGCTGTATTAGATTTATAGGGGCAATCCAGCATTGATAAAGCAGATTTAGATGCAGTAAAACTATCATGCCCTTTTTTTCATTTGCATTCAATTTGATGAATGTCTCAAGTTTGATACAGTACTGTACACATAAAACAAGTATTTTTACGGGATGTGGCAAAACCTACTGTCTCCGGTGCAGAGAAAGCAAAAGCCACAGCACCGGAGACAGTGCCCGCCATGGTCGTATTGCAGGTGGGGTTCATTCTTCCGGGTCAGACCACCACCCCCCACTGGTAACAATTCTCCGGTACTGGAGACAATAAGTTATGCAACATCTATAGGTACAGAAGACGAATGTGCTAGATTACGCTAATGTAACGGGTATTCCCCCACCCAATCGCAGATATAGTATGGGGTGCAAGGGGACATACAAGGTTACCATAGGTGTGGTGCATTACCTGTTGGCTTGCAGGAGGGCTGAGCTTCCGCCACGGGGAACCTGGGGCACTTATACTAGGGTTATTCACTTACAACGATGCAGCGCCTCCACCTGCGATGGCTTCCACCAGAGGGGGAGTGTTTCCTCGCAGGACAATCAATAACCACGTACAACGGAATTGATGATGACTAATACCTTTACTAACATGCATAGAAGACATATAACATCAACACATAACAACAGGTGTCCCTTGCTAAGGGCAGCCTGACTACGGCGTCTCGCTTGACGCTAACCTATGCGTCACGGCGGACACTAACCTTATGCGTCACGGCGGACGCTAACCTTATGCGTCACAGCGGACGCTAACCTTATGCGTCACAGCGGATGCTAACCTCCCAAAGAGTGATCCCACCCCGTGTCCAGTAACCCCAACCCAATGTCTCGCACTCCCAATAATATACCAATGTGTGTGTGTGACTGCGCAGCCACTATGTCTGGTGATAGGCCTTGTTGGTGCACGTGAGTTTGTGGGTTACCTGCCCTGGCTCCAATCACGGGTGCTGCTATACCACTGGTGTTGAGTCGCCGGGATATCCTCCTACGCGTGGGGTGAATTCCGGCGTGGATAATATCACCGCAACTCTGCACCGTCTGTACCTCGGCTAGGGTCTGTCTGCTGCCAGCAGGCCTCAGTCACTGCTAGCTTGGTCTCCGTGGAGATAGTCCAGCTCCCTTTTAGCAACAATCAATATGCTTGAATCAATAACTAATAAATAGATAATGGGGCAGAGTCCCTAACCTAGGGCCTGTCCCTACAATACTCAGCTAGGATGATTCAGGGCTATCTGGGGCCTAGGGGATTGCTGGCCTAGTGCAGAGAGTCACTGACTCCTGCACCCTACCTCCTTCCCTTAGCTGCTCCAGCCACCAACTGCCAATGTGCTCTCTGCCCGCGAAATGTATCAATCACCTCTCCAGGGGGATTCCTCAGCCCTATTGGCTCCCTGGCGTCACGTGGGGCGCTGCTGGGGCTCATGGGACTTGTAGTCCTCTTCGAGAGCCTTCCCTGGTAGGCTAGGGCTTCGCGGGCTTTTCTGTCCCCCTCTCGCGCATGCGCGATCTCCCTGGGGTCCTCCCGGCGATCCTACGCCCTGCGCATGCGCAACGCATCTTACAATGGCGGCCCCCTGCTCCGCGAACCGCCGAGAGCGCAGCAACGCGATCGCGGCCTTAACTACGGCCCGATCGCGTCCCCGGCAACCGGCCCGCTCGCGTCCCCGGCAACCGGCCCGAACGCGTCCCTGGCAACTGGCCGCAGCTCCAAGCAACGCGCGGCTCGCGCACCAGCAGGAGGGGGGGGGGTGAGTACGCAAGGGGGACCTGGCTACACTAAAAAGAGTAGAACATACTGTATGCACAAATAACATCACTATGTTGAAGAATCCCTCCTACGGCTCCAAATAAGCATTAAGTCCAGGCACAAGGTACATTGCTCTTTTTTTTTGTCTTCAAATACTTTCTGGGAAAGCCACCCACCTATCTGAACAAGTCCCTCCCCCTGCCACATGCAGCACTTGTCACCTGAGATCTGACTCCAAAAGACTGTTCACCGTCCCAAGGTTCAACAAGGAATCCGGCAGCTCCTCCTTCTCTTACTGAGCACCTCACAACTGGAACAATATACATGAGACTCTCAAGGCCGTCACTGATCTAAGTTCTTTCAAAACTAAAGCTGCCTCACATTTTAATCTTATCTGTAACTGTTACATACGCCCATAACACTTATTGTCTCTATAGGAGACGAGTGCAGACATAACCAGGGAGACATAGATTTGGGTGAATTAAACATTGGCTTTTATTTAGCACTAGCTGAGAGACCCGGCGTTGCCCGTGATGTTTGTGGGGTGGGGTGGCATTTGGGTGGGGAGTGGTCCACGCGTCACAGGACGGTGTGCGGTGGTACTGCTGATGTGGGGGTGCTAATGGTGATTGCATAGGGGTGCTGATGATTTGGGAGAATTTGGTACTGATGTGGGTGTGCCGATGGGGGGGACAGGGGTGGCGAAGGTGCTGATGTGTGGGCGCTGAAGGTGCTGATGTGGGGGTGATGATGGTGCTGATGATGCTGATGGGGGCTGGGAATGCCGGTGTGCTGGGGGGCAGGGATACCGAGGGGCAGGGGATACCGGTGTGCTGATGTGGGGGTGCTGGGGATTGCGGGAACTTGGGATACCAGGGTGCTGATGTGGGGGTGCTGTTGGTGCTGATGTGGGGGTGCTGGGGATAGCGGGGATCTAGGGATACAGTGGTAGTTACATCTCCAAGATGCGGTCTCCCTTGCGGATCCCAGCCCGGTCGGCAGCTCTACCGGGCAGCACGGCGGTCACATGCTGCAGCGGTGCGTACAGCTCCCCATTAATGCTCCGCAGCTGGCCACCCACGCTCACCTGGCCCCGCTCATTAAACCGTACCCGGACTTAACGATGCGGACTACCCGCGGGCCCTGCCCCTGGGCCTGCCGGGTCGAACCCGTGGCCCCCACCGCCCCGTTCGGCTGACTGGAGTGAATCCCTTCCCTGTCCTCATCTGCCATCTTTACCAAGGGAGGAGCAGCCAGGTGGGACGGGTCACGGGACCGGCGTGTCACCCGTCACAGGGGAAGCTGGGGGATGTAGTCCGGCGGCGGCTGTCAGTCAGTGTGTGCGGTTCCAGGGGGGAGGCAGCCAATCAGAGACAGGTAATCAAAGGCAGGTAAACAGACACAATTAGAGGCAGCCAATCAGAGACACGCAATGTGAGGCAGCCAACCAGAGACACACAATCAGGGGAGGTGAGCTGCGGGTAGGGGGGAGATGGGGGGGGAGCCGGCGGGAAGGTGAGCTGCGGGTGAGGGGGGTGATGGGGGGAGCAGGCAGGGAGGTGAGCTGGGGGGGTAATGGGTGGGGGGGCGATGGGGGGGGGGGGAGCCGGCAGTCCGGGCCGCTGGGTGAAGAGGACAGTGGCCGGGTGGTTGTGCATGTGTGTGGCAGTTGGGTGAGGACGAGGGGGAAGGTGAGCTACGGGTGAGGAGGAGAAGAGAGTGGCAGTTGGGTGATGTCATAGAGCCACGCAGGCCAATGAGAGGCGTGTGGGGCGTGGCAGGGATACGGACCAATCTGATTGGCCAGAGACTGAGTGACAGACCCACCACATCTAGCAACAATCTCACAAAATTCAATTTTATATATATAGATGTATCTTCAAACAATAAAGCTTTAAGGCACCATACGAAATAAACAAAACAGGTCTATCCCTTTGTAAGAGCTGACTCACACTTCCTAGTCTCTATCTGCAGGGCTGGGAGGATAGGCCTCTTACCAGCCTCTGACCCAATGTCCAAAGAGGTACCTGTTATCAGGGGCTCTTTCCCTCAGTCTGGGCCTGGGTTGGGGTCTGTGGGGTGCACCCTGTAGCGGGTTCCAGATTATGCTGCATCCTGGAACAGAGTCTGGTTCCCTGAGATCCTTCTCTGACAGCACACACCTCCCTAGTACTAGAGATCCTCTGCAGTTTAAGCAGGAGGCTTTTCTAACTGACTGATGAGCAAGCTGGAGACTGACTAATTGTCTGTAGCTGCAATTAACCAGCTCCCTGCTGGACTCATCAGTCAGATCCAGGCTTTCTATTTGGAGCCCTTTTAGACAGCGGTTAAGGCCCTTTCCCAATCTTTAACTGTACATTATATTTCTGTAAATATAACGTATAACCTCTGTTCATTTACTGTAACTATGTACTTATAGCAGGTTCTCTCCCTGGTCCCCTGGTTCCCCCAGTCCCCCGCTTACCTCCGCTACAGTGGGGGAACTTGTAGACACACAAGAGGCACCCATTAGAAGAACAGGGCTCTGCGGGAACTACAAGTCCAATCATGCATAGGGGCAAGTAGTCAGGTGCCACAGATAGGCCAATAGGGCTGCGAGGATCCCCTTGCTGAAGAAAGGATACAAAAAACCACAGACTCTGGGTAATACTATATCACAGAGTTTAATAAAAAACACGGAAGATCATCACAATAATACCAACAACTTTTTTCCTGGACTATCTGGCTGCTACCCCTGCGGTAAAGTGTATCGATATGTCCAAAAGACAAAAACAAATTTCACCCACGACCAAACAAAAGAATGTACCATCTTGTCTTTTGTCACATGTAACACTGATCATGTTATATACATGATCACGTGTGGATGTGACAAAAGATACATTGGGCTAACGACACGAGCATTCAAAATTAGAATGCTTGAACATATGAGAACTATCACAAATTTAGATATTACACATCCAGTCTCTAACCATTTCAAAATGTGCCAAAATGGTAGTCTCAAGCATTTCAGGTGTGTCATTTTGGAACATATCAAACCTCACATCAGAGGTGGAGATAGATCCAGGGTGCTTAGTCAGAGAGAAGCATACTGGATATTTACCATGGGCACATTGATTCCACCGGGTGTGAACACAGGGTGGGACTTGAGGTTTTTCTTATAGTCCCTCTATTCTTGACTACAGATAGTGTTCCAATTGACACTCTTGGATGTTATATTACCCCCTATAAGGGGGCACGTTCTCTATATGACCCCAGTATTCATTAATTTTTAGTTACTTAGTTACATGATTTATTATTTTTTCATCATTTTTATAAGTCTATCTTCAGCAAAGAGATTGCCCATATTAATTTGAATTTTCTTTTTGTATGGTAAACTCAATGTATGATAGCTATGACAATAGATTAATGCAATAATATATTTTTAGGCATTATTTCCTAGATATTTTTATCTGATTGTTTAGGATATTTGTTGAACTAACTATTGATGTTCATTTAAACAACACATAGTATGTACTGTATATGAATATGTTGATAGGTTTTTGTTTAGCAGCATTTTTTACAATAGATACAACAGTCTCAGTATATACACTTTCTTATGGAGTAACTACTAGTACTTCCATTTTTACATTTAAATACATTTGGATTGCTATATGCCACATACTTGTGCCAGGCTATGATTAACTTTCTTGGACTTTATCTATATTCAATCAAATAGCTATTATAAATATTCTTGCTATCCTTTCAATGTTATAAAGTATCTGTATATACTAAATGGGTTAAAATTGACTTTGCAACATGAATCGTTTGTAACATCCCTGTCCCGCTATGTCTATATTGTTTTGCTAATCAACATATGTTTTTACAGGTGTTTCACCTGATTAAATCATTGGAGGAGAGGTTTAAATAGTACCCTCTCCCCCTCTGTAAACTATACTCCTTGAGAAAGATCAACTCGGTTGAAACGTGTGGGAGGAGGTTCTCTTTTTTGTCTGTGGATTGTATCCATTTTATGTAGCTTAATAAATCAATTTTAAACTTTCTACACTGGTGAGTTTTGATCAGGGTCAGGAGCAGCAGGACTGCTGATCATTCTTTCTACTTTTGACGCATTACTTGCATGTATTTTTTGACGTGCGGCTTGTACAATCTATTAAAATGAAATCGAAAACTTTTTATTGATGGAAGAAATAGCAAAATATCAGGAGATTCAAAATCATTATAGTCTAAAATCAAGAACAAAAATTGGAGTGAGCGGAGCACAGCAGCAAGAAAAAGCAGCCAGACTGGACAAACAATAGATAAAAAATATAACTTTATTCGGCCATGGCCAAGTGTAGAAGGCAAGAAAAACCTTGGACGTGTTTCGTTGATAAAGCACCCTAGTAAGGTGCGAAATGCGTCCCAGGTTTTGTCTTCTAGACTTGGCCATGGCCGAATAAAGTTATATTTTTGATCTATTTTTTTGTCCAGTCTGGCTGCTTTTTCTTGCTGCTGTGCTCCGCTCTCTCCAATTTTTGTCCCTGACTTCTTCGCCGGATGCACACATTTCAGCTCCCTGTGGAATTTATATGTGAGTACTTTCTCTCCTTGCCTTACTATAAATACCTTTTGACTGCACACCTGGCTGACTCTGCATTTGCCCATTATCTGAAGAGGGGGGGACTTACCTGATCTTGGGGGCGTCTTATTCCGGTGTCCACTGTTTGGGGGTTTATGTTCCTATTCCATCAGTAGGCTGTGCTACTAAGTTTCATGCTGTGCCCATTGGTTTTATGTGGCTATTTCTGATATATGATATATAGGCATTTGGAGATTCTACATTACCCACCACCAACTAAGGGAAGGGAAGCGTAGGATTTATATATCCTTTATTCAAATCGTGATTGATAAATGATCTTTTTGAAGATTTATTCGACTTTACTTCAAGTTTTACTCTGATGCACTGATATGTTGGTTTTTATCCACTTTTTTCTAGTATAAAATCAAGTAAACTATTTCATATAAAATATGTTATTGTATGTGTAACACCCCTTCCCTCCTCCTCAGGGAGATATGCATGTTACGGGTGTTATCGTGCTACCTGTTGGGCTCACAAGAGGCTTTGGCTAGTATATGATTTACTCCCCCTGGCAGAATTTCACTTCTCTCGATTGAAGAATCGCCCGGGGCGCTCTTGGTCAGAAATTTGGTGGCATTCTTCCATGAATACAGGATGAATCTTCATGGAGGACAAAGGCATTTCCCCTGCTTCTTTGATGAGTGCCCGGACTAGTGATCACACTATGTCGGCATTGGTGCCCAATATGATGGGTGAATTCGGATGTGCCCGGGGTTCGGGACAACTATAGCTTCCACCTCCATAGGGTGCGTTAGATTAGTATTGAATTGAGGTATATTCATCCGTACCTTAATTACTCTATCTATTGGGTAATCCTGACTGCTGAGTCCCCACAGAGTCAGCCGATTTCAGCCGATCCCAATGGCAGATGCTGCAGATGATTGTCATAGAACGACCTGTATATGATGGTTACCTGTGACCCGGAATCAAGTAGGGCAGACACGTAGATCCCTTCAATCAACTCGACCCAACGAGGTGGGGCCGATGCGGCTTGAGAGGTCGGCTCGGGCCTCTTTCCTGGGGCTGGCATTTATCGGGCTTTTCGTCCCACTGGGCGACTGTACTTTAGGTTGGGTTACAAAGGTTAGCATGGCTGCTTTGGGGGTTAACTTCTGAGGGCACTCCCTTCTCATGTGTTCCTCCTCCCTGCACTCATTACAGTGAGATGTGCGGTCAAGGGTTCCGAGAAAGAGCGGGGCCAGGTCGTGGGCCACCCGTGTTGGTAGTGGGAGGGTCGACCGTGAGGGCCCCAGAATGGTTACTTCCGCGGGGTCCCTCTGTACCGGGTTCCCTGGATAGAGTTGGACTTACGAGCGTTTGGACTCCCAGTTCTTTTTAGACGTATGGAACCACAGGGATACTTCCTGGTCCTGATCACGGTGCATCAGTTAATCAAACTTAGGAGGATGCTCTGTGGAGAGAGTACATTGGAGCATAATGGCAATGGGATGCATGGGTTAGGATCCCCACAGCAACTGTGTGAGGCGGTGGCTAACATTGACAATTCAATTACCTCCTTTGATACTAGTGTCGATAGTGTTAACTGAAAGCGCCGGATGAACGCGGACATATCTTCCCCGTCATTTTGCTTAAGGTCATGAAATTTGGTCATGAGTTCCACAGGGTCATCTTTAGAACCGAAGGCGGTATCTAAGGCCATAACCAGGTCCCAGGCGTCGGCTTCCGCATATTGTTCACGGTGCAGTAGAACAATATTGGCCACAGGGGGGCGCAAGCACTCCACTGTCGCTTCACAGCCTCAGAGCAGGACCACTTCCCTAGGACCTGCAGGGTGTGATCCTTCCACTCCCCAAATTCTTCCTTGCCTAGCGGGGTGTGCAGCACTCCAGAGAAGGCCTTTAGCCGTCGGTAGTGTTGAGCATGGGAGGATGAGGTTAGGGTGTCGGCCAACCGTTGCAGTACAGCAGTTAACAGGGTTTCTGATACGGGGCTATCCTGGGGCTCGGGACCACCCCACTGTGGAGGGGGATAGTCTGTGGTGACCCCGGGCCATTTCCTCCGGTATTCCCAGCTGCCCCCACATAACTATCCTCCTCTCTCTTAATCTCGGCCTCCGGATATATTAGGGCTCACCCCCCCATTCGGGGCTCCGTGGAGGTGCATGCCCTTGGGCCCCCTTTTCGCATCCAGATCTGTACCACTAGCTATTACTACCATGTTCCAGGTGGAATCAGGATCAGATATTCGCGCCACCTCCCAGATTTTAGCAACCCCTGGATGTTGCATTAAGGCCAGGTGTATGTCATAAGAGAGAGTCAATTTTGGCACATGGCCAAGGACACCACACGGCTGGGAGTTTCCGGCCCAGCCAGGGCCCACTGCTGGACCTCCATTCTGGTTGGTAGCGACATTTTGTTGCACAAATTTAAATTTTAGAAATATATTTTTGGTCTTGGGCACCCCAGGTCTGAATCTCAGCAGCACCTCCAAATGTAACACCCCTTTCCTCCTCCTCATGGGGATATGCATGTTACGGGTGTTATGGTACTACCTGTTAGTCTCACAAGAGGCCCGAGCCTCCACGATTGGGGACCCTGGGGTGGCTGGTGCAGCGCCTCCACCCGTGATATAACCACAATCACAAGAAGTATTTATAACCTATCCCGGTGTGGTGTTGGTGCACGTGGTGGTATCTTCCTGGCTTACTCAGGTGAACCATGGGGATTTGTAGACAGGCTGCAAACGTGGTCCCATGATGCAGGGCCACCAACACAATCCCCTTCTTGCCTTGCATCTGGTGGTACTGCAGAATCAACCCCACATTGGAAAATCCACATAACAGAAGCTCCAAGGCAAGTAGAACTAAAAAGCTACTTAGACCAAAATCCTAAAAAGTCCCGAATGTTACTATTCTTTTCTTTTAACTGGTCCTTTTCTTGTATGTCAATCAGAGCACAAAAGTGAAGGTATAATTCCATTAGGAGTTCCTGTTACTTACTGATAATGAATATGTTTCTCCAAGCGTGGCTAGGATCAGCTGCATTTTGTACCCAGAAAAGCATCAATTTATCCTAATCCGCTATAATTTGGGTGTTTTAATTTGTATATATCAATATGTAGATGCTTTATAGATGCTGGTAATCTCAGCACTGATGTACAGAAATCCTCCCAGCCACGTGACTACATGTATGTATTATCATTGCCAAATGTAATCCACTTCCAATGGCCACCTGCTAGGTGTCGCTATGAGGCCTATTATACACGTAGCATATTCTGTGTACAAACAAAGTGCCACTTCAGCAGCGCATCCCGTTTTCTGTATTTTTTCACAGCACATTCCTTCCTCTTGGGTACCTTTGTAGAAATTTGTGTAGTGATAACAGCAGCTGTAATTACAGCAAACTCTGGTCCTGCATTCACAGCAAAAAGCTGTATTTTGCCTTGGCTCATGGCCATTTCCTGGCTCAGTATCAGAGCTGAAACTTTTGAAGTTAATTTGCTCTTTGTTAATCCTTTAGCGTGTTTAGTGTATATTCAGTGGCCGTAAACGGTTGATCTCATTATTCCCACATAGGCTACAGTACAACATTGCTAGGTTTTTATTCAGCAAACCTAGCCCAGCACAGTAAAATGCTTGTTAAATGAGGAGTAAGTGTAGTGTTTGGTATGAGGTAAAGGAAGCTGCATTGGGATGTCCTTCTGTTCTTTCCTCTGCTGGAGAATCTGATGTTATAGGTATGAGTTCCTATTCTTTCATATTGCAAAACCTATCTTGAGAGCAGCAAAACATAAAACACTGTGCATATTTTGTCTTATTACAGGGTTGAAGCAGGGGATCATCGGAGCTGAACTGCGTTGCTTTGAGCTCCGGGGACCCCCTGCTTCCACAGATACTTAACTCCATACAGATGCAGCGGACGTTATTCGAACAAATCTCGAAATGGATTTCGAGATCTCCCCGTGATCCGCACAAGTTTTGCTGGGGCAGACTATAATGGCCCATCAGATTAACACAAAAGGGGTCCCTGCTGTGTGAATCCTACCGGGGTCTGCCTCTCTGTAATAGACGCGCAGTAAGAGATAGGCTGAATCAGTCACTCTAACTGTGCGCCTCTCACAGGCGATCACGGGGGGGTTATTTAATTTGAAATATTACAGTAATGTAGCAGGGGGTCTCCGGAGCTGAACAGTATTGGTTTCAAGTCCGGGGACCCCCTACTTCCCGAGATACGGGCCCCGTTATGGGGTGCCGGTATCTCCTATGATCTGGACATTTCAATGCATAGGAGATACCGGCACTCCATAACGGGGCCGATATCTCGGGAAATAGGGGGTCCCCGGACTTGAAACCAATGTGGTTCAGCTCCCGAGACCCCCTGCTACAATCCTTTAATATTTAAAATTAAATAAACCCCAGACGATCACCTGTGAGAGGCGCGCAATTAGAGAGACTGATTTTAGCCTCTTACTGCGCGTCTATTACAGACAAGCAGACCCCGGTAGGACTCACACAGCAGGGATCCCGGCTGTGTTAATCCGATGGGCCATTATGTCTGCAGCGGCAAAACTTGTGAATATATCGCAGCCTACACGCGGCACAACGCAAAATTTACCCAGGTAAATGTTTGGATAACGGCCGCTGCATCTGTAGGTGATGCTGGTGTCTCCGTGGAGTTTAAATATCCACGTCACGCAGGCCAATAAGAAGCCGCAAGGGGTAACATCATGGCTTTCTATTGGCCCGTGTGATGTGGGACATTTAAATGCCGCCATTTTGTTAGGCACACAAGTTCCCTGGCAGCAGATACAGACACCGCTATGGAGGTAAGTATCTCCGGAAGCAGTGGGAGAATGAGAGAGAACAATAGGAGAGCATCAAGGAATGGCAAAAGAGAAAACATCAAATGCAGCTAAGATGTAAAGAAGTAGGAATACAGTGTGTAGGAGGAATAGAGGGGAATATGGCACAAATAAATGGAAAAGCCCCTTGCAGACGCACTTACCAGAACGCCCTCCTACTGTATCTGTATGTTCTGGCTAACAATTACATTGTAAACTCTTCATAGCAGGGCTTCTTTTCCTAAATGTTACTTTTATGCCTGAAGCACTTATTCCCATGATCTGTTATTTGTATTATTTGTTATTTATATGATTGTCACGTGTATTACTGCTGTGAATCGCAATGCACATTAATGGCTCTATATAAATAAAGGCATACATACATACATACATACATATATGCATACATACATAGGTAAAGCACACAGAGAGAACATAATAATAAATTTTTTTGAAAGTCAGTCCCATATAGTGGGAAAAAAACAAAACAACTTATCAGTGAAAAGTAGGTGAACCCCACATAAGGGCCTATAAACCATGGCATTCCCATGTTACAGATGTTAGGGATGTTAGAGTAGGGTCCATATTATCTCTTCAGTGGATCCTAGGGGACAACTAGCAATGGGTTTACCATTTGGGCTACTGATGGCTTAATGGGCTTGTTACATAGTTACATAGTTACATAGTTGCATAGTTACATAGTAGATGAGGTTGAGAAAAGACATACGTCCATCAAGTTCAACCTATGCTAAATTTAGACAATAGATACTTTAACCTATATCTATACTTACTTATTGATCCAGAGGAAGGAAAACAAAAAACCCCAGTGTCATATCATCCAATGATATCTCATAAGGGGAAAAATACATTCTTTCCTGACTCCAAGAATTGGCAATCGGATTACTCCGTGGATCAACATCCTTCCCATGTATACTTATTTGGTATATCCCTGTATACCTTTCCCATCTAAAAAGATGTCCAACCTTTTTTTGAACAAATCTATTGTATCTGCCATCACAGTCTCCATGGGTAATGAATTCCACATTTTAGCTGCCCTTACTGTAAAGAATCCTTTCCTTTGTTGCTGGTGAAATCCTCTTTCCTCCAACCTTAAGGGATGGCCCTGTGCCCTTTGTACTGCCCTTGGGATGAATAGTTCTTTTGAAAGCTCCTTGTGCTGTCCCCGAATATATTTGTATATATTGTAGTTATCATATCCCCTCTTAGACAACTCTTTTCTAATGTAAATAAATCTAGCCTCTCCTCAGTTAAATTGTTCATCCCCTTTATTAATTTGGTGGCTCTTCTCTGCACCCTCTCTAGTTCCATAATGTCTTTTCTAAGGAGTGGTGCCCAAAATTATACTCCATATTCAAGGTGTGGTCTTACTAATGCTTTGTAAAGGGGCATAATTATGTTTACTTCCCTTCCATCCATTGCCGTTTAATGAAAGATAAGATCTTGTTTGCCTTTGCAGCTACTGCATGTCTTTGGGCACTATTGTTAAGCCTGCTGTATATAAGCACTCCTAAATCCTTATCCATCATGGATTCCCCCAATTTATCCCCATTTCATTTGTATGTCGCCTGTTTATTCTTTCTTCCCAAATGCATAACCTTACATTTGTCTGTATTAAACCTCATCTGCCATTTACCTGCCCAAGTTTCCAGTCTCTCCAAGTCCTTCCAAAGAGAAATTACATCCTGCTCTTATTCTACTACCTTACACAATTTAGTATCATCAGCAAAGATGCAGACTTTGCTCTCGATCCCAACCTCAAGGTCATTAATAAACAAGTTAAAAAGCAGGGGTCCCAGTACCGATCCCCGAGGTAATCGACTCACAGCCTTAATCAAACCTGAAAAAGTTCCATTTATGACAACCCTCTGTTGTCTATCCTTCAACCAGTTTTCAATCCAGGTGCATATATTTTTACTGAGTCTAATTTTCTTTATTTTGTACACCAACCTCTTGTGTGGGACCGTATCAAAAGCCTTTGCAAAATCTAAGTAGACTACATCAACTACATTACCCTGGGCTAAATTCCTACTTACCTCCTCAAAGAAACAAATAAGGTTAGTTTGACATGATCTATCCTTCATAAATCCATTCTGACTATTACTAATGTTGTTTTCCATTAGGTATTCCTGAATATTATCCCGTATTAAACCTTCAAATAGTTTCCCTACTATTGAAGTCAGGCTTACAGGTCTGTAATTCCCCGGTTGTGATCTAGCTCTATTTTTAAATATAGGCACCACATCTGCTTTACGCCAATCTTGTGGTACTGAGCCTGTGGAAATGGAGTCCCTGAATATTAAATGTAATGGTTTGGCTATTACTGAACTTAACTCCTTGAGAACTCTTGGATGTATGCCATCGGCCTAGGTGCCTTATTTACTTAAATTTTTTCAAGCCGACTATGAACTTCTTCCTCAGTTAACCAATTGTTCATTAATATGGAGGTTGTGGCTTCCTCCTGTGGTACTACAATTGAAATTGGTTCTTCCCTGGTAAACACAGAGGCAAATAATTTGTTTAATACCTCTGCTTTTCCCTTATCTCCAATAATCTGCCTGCCCATTTTACACTGAAAGGGTCCTATATTTTCTTTTCTCATTTTTGTTGTTGTTAAGGTACTTAAAAAACTTTTTAGGGTTGATCTTACTTTTTATTGCAATCCTTTTTTCATTATCCATTTTTGCTCATTTGATTGCCCTTTTACAATTTTTGTTACATTCCTTATAATTCTGATACGATGTCTCTGTCCCTTTTGATTTAAAGAATCTAAACGCCTTCCTCTTCCTGTCCATTTCCTCCCCTACCTGTTTATTTAGCCACATTGGTTTTGACTTATTTTTTTTATACTTATTACCCAAGGGAATACACTGATAAGTGAGCTTTTCTAACAATGTTTTAAAGACTCCCCATTTATCTTCCACATTTTTCCCTGCAAAAGCATCATCCCAATGTATTTCTTGTAGATTAGACCTCAGTTTATTCAAATCTGCCTTTCTAAAGTTTAAGGTCTTTGTTGAACCCAAGTACTCTGTTTTTTGATAATTTATTTCAAATGTGACCATGTTATGATCACTCTTACCCAAATGTTCCAGGACTTGACTATTTGCTATTACTTCTACATTGTTTAATATTACCAAATCCAGTATTGCCCTCTCCTGGTTGGTTCCTCAATAATTTTAAGGACCCCCAAAAACCTGTTTCCTTTTGTTGGAATGCTAATCTCATTGCCCCGGTCTGTCTGGATAACTAATAATAATAATAATAATAATAGCATGTTCTTGTATAGCACTGTTAATTGTACGCAACGCTTTACAGATACATTTTGCAGGCACAGGTCCCTGCCCCGTAGAGCTTACAATCTATGTTTTTGGTGCCTGAGTGAGAGAGAGGTGGGGGTGTGGGAGAGAGAAAGAGAGGTGAGGGAGAGCGCAGTGTGTGGGAGAGAGCAGTGTGTGTGAGAGAGAGGTATGGGAGAAAGTGATAGGTGTGGGAGAGAGTGGTGAGTGTGAGAGAGAGGTGGGGGAGAGAGCGGTGAGTGTGAGAGAGAGGTGGGGGAGAGAGTGGTGAGTGTGAGAGAGAGGTGTGGGAGAAAGAGATAGGTGTGGGAGAGAGCGGTGTGTAAGAAAGATGTGGGGGTGTGGGAGAGAGCGGTGTGTGAGAGAGAGCCAGAGAGGTGGGAGGTTGTCTAGGATATTTGGTTGCTGCTCCTATTCGCCATCCTTAAATGTCTTGTGTGGGACTCAGAGCGGGGCTGTCTGGGACATTCAGATGAGTAATGGCCGCGTGACATGTGACATTTGAAGATGGCTTCAGGGTTACAGCGAGGTGTCCGACGGTGAGTTGCCTTGGAGCGCATGGGGCAGTTTGGTAGAGGCCAAATGTCCCATTCCGGTGTGGGAGAGAGAGAGAGTGAATGAGAGGGAGGAAGGGAAGGCTGGGGTGTGAGAGAGAGAGGGCTGGTTGCGAGACATAGAGGGAGTTCTCGCAAGGCCGCCGACACTGTGTGGGGGGCCCGGTGGAAACTCTAGTCCTGGGCTTCTGTAAAGCTGTCTATGGCCCTGCTCCCAGTATATATGTTCCATAATTATTTTAATGAATAGGACTAATAAAAGGAAGTTAGTCTTAATATGTATAATATAGATATACATACTTGTATACCAGAATAATCTAAAATATCTTATTGTTTGTTTTCATGTCCTCTGCATTGTGCTATGGAGAATATAAGAATAGTGTAACAGTTTCTAACGTGCTTTTGAAAGTAGAAGGTGGGTATGAATTCACACCATGAGATGCTGGGAAATGTGGATATACCGTATGCATTATATGTCCTTGCATTGGGGAAATGTTTTGAATTATTGAGCAGCCTACTGCAGCCTACACAAATTTATTTTTCTGCAATTATGAAATTATCTTCAACATCCATTACATAAATCCCACAGTAATCAAGGCATATTATAATAAATTTGTTTTCATTTTCCAACTCGCATAATAACCCTCCTAAGAGTTCATATATTGTTCAATCATTTTTGTAAATATTTCAAATCATCTTTTAACCCCTTTAATGCTGGAAGGCCCCACAAGGTATTGTTCCGCAGTGTGTTGTATAACACCCCAACACCAACCCGCAGAATCAGGATTGACCTTGTGATCAACCTAGGAATTTTGTTTGACCGACCAACACTAAAGGTATTAAAGGATCAACTCCCCCCCACACCCCCCAAAAACTTTTTTGTCTTTTTACCTATGTTTATTTTTTTTTTAAACATTTTAAGAAATCACTCATTTTATAAAAGGAAAGGACAACGCTGCCAGATTACTTCCAGGTTTGAACAGCTTTGAATACGCTGGGGATAGAGGGTGGTTGTACAACAGAACAAAAGCAGTGAAGTCCACAGTGACCATGTTTTCTGTAATATGTTGGGAGTAACCATAGCGCCCCCGTTGTAGAGAATCTAGGTATCGGTTTTGATAAGACTACACCACCCTAGTCGAAAGACAAATATTTAAAATGTAAATACGCCGTGCTTTGAAATGTGTACATTTGTTTTAAAGAAATTTAAATAAAATAACACGCTTTTAACATTGTTGTTTTGGGCCAAGAGAAGGACAGACATTTTATGCCTGCAACCCCTAAACATTTCCTGCTTCTTACAATTAACACTTTACCATTTCCCTGCCAGAGGGACCGCTTTGTGCTGGCCCTTCCGGCAGCAAAAGGGTTAAGCACGCAAATGAATGTTGTGCATAGTATGCTAAAATACTCTGGTTTGCATTGTTACTACTGCTGAAACCTCATCGAAGGCTTACAATTCCAACGTAAAAATGCAATAGGTTTGGTGCATTCTTGTGTTTTCAAGTTCAGATAAAAGCCATAATTTTGTGTAATAATTAAAGTCACATTATTCCACACGGATTAAGGAACACTGGAAAAGTAGTAATTATTACTATTTTTACTGACAAGAATTGTGTTGCTTAATGGCAGTCAATATTCAAGTTGATGAGTTTAGTGATTGACTATTGTGTTGCTCCAGCTCATCAGAATAATATTCTAGCATCACAAAGCTTCCACGTGTACGAGTTGCCATTGTACCATTTACAATGCGAGCTCCATAAAGTCTTCATTTCCCTCTGGCTTGCCGTAGTAATCAACGTTTCCATTGGGTGGCATACATTTGATGAATAGGTTGAAAGGGTTAGGATGGATGCTTCCCTAACTCATGAAAAGCCTTGGTTAACATTTAAATATCTGTGCGCTTAAATATCACATGCTGCATTAAAAAGTCTCCTTTCTTCAGCACTTGAAGGAAATTTAAATATCAAATGTTAAAAATAATTCCTAATCTCTTATTGGAACTGTGAAGCATTTTATTTTCAAATAGCAGATGTTACCAGGGGAAAAAAACGAGTTTCTTTTATCTGTGACATTTAAGGAATATTAGTATTTTTTTACTATCTTTTACTAATTCATGGAACCCAAAAATACGTTCAAATAATCTTGTCTTCTTCCTTCCCCCCCAAACAAAAATAAAAATAAAAAAGGTATGTTACTGTATATTCAGATTTTTACAGAATATGAATATTTGAAGAAAGTGTGCTAGATCTAATATTATATTACCCATTTCTTTTTACCTATTGGCATATTTAGTGCATGACTTTGCAAACAACGCTATACAAATACAAACGCACTTTTCATTCAAGTTGTTTATCGCAATATTTCTCTTGCTCAGAATCTACGTTCCACATCATATTGTTACCATACTAGATACCAGGCCATTCGTTTATATGTGGCATACATTTTATTTTAATAAATTAGAATAATATATTCTATATGGCTTTGTAATAATATTTCAATAATGGAAAACATTTCAGGACTTAAAACATTGTAATCTTCTGTCTGGTGTTTGTAATTAATATTCTATATATTACAGAAAAATGCAATCAATTATACTGAAAAGCAGCATTATCTGTGCACTGTAGAAATGACGGGACATACTTTACAATAACTACTTTCTTATTACACCTTACTAACAATGCTTATCTCTAGTGTCGTTAGAATAACAAGAACACCTGGCAGAAGAAGGGGAAGATAGAAAAGCATGCAGCAGTTAAGCAAATTGACTATAAACAACATAGTCAAAAAGATGAGAACGATGACTAATTGCTTTTCAATTACTGCATGTGCTGTAGAAAAAAATTGAACTGCAGAGCATTAGGAAGATCTAAAAAAAACATCATTTTTTATAGCATCTTTCTTGCGATCTTACTTCTGCAATCCTTTCTAGCTATATGGTACCAGTAAAAGTGTTGGATTGGCAAAGGCTTCTACTAATGTAGCAGCTGTTGTATAAAAATAATCTAAACTCCTATTGTAAAATGTTTGTATGTGTATGTTTAATTATATGGCGCCATCCAGGTACATACAGTAGCGCTTTACAATACATGTGACATATTATTATAACACATAACGGGAATAACTGCTTCATACATAAAACAATAGGAAAAAGAGTCCCTGCGCTGAAAAGCTTACAATTTAAATGTCACGTGGGGAGAACTTACAGAGACAGAAGTGTTCTGGTAAGTGCGTCTGCAAGGGCTCATGATCAGTGTATATGAGATGTATAATATCGGCCAGTGGAGCTACACATATGCATCGTTAAAGAGGTGTGTTTTAAGAAAGAACCTAAAGGTGGAGAGAGAGGGTGCCAGTTGGATATGGAAGGGCATTCTAAAGGTGTGGGACAGTGAGTGAGAGGTTTTAGGCAGGAGAGAGCTTTAGATACAAAAGGGGTAGACAGAAGACATCCTTGAGCAGAACACAAGGGCAGGAACATTGTATAGCGAGAAATTAGGGCTGAGATGTAAGGAGGGGCAGAAGAGTGAAAACAGGAAAAATGAGGAGAAGAATGTTGTGTGTAATATGGGATTTGATAGGAAACCAGGAGATGTATTTCAGCAGGGGAGACGCTGAGACAGATTTAGGAGAGAGTAAAGGGATTCTAGCAGCATAATTTAGAATAGATTGAAGGGGAGACAGGTGGGAGACATGTGAGAGGCTGAAAGGCTGGACAGTAGAAGGTTACAATAGTTGGAACAGGAGATTGAGGGCCTGCATTAGAGTTTTAACAGAAGAGCGACCGAGGAAAGGGCGTATCCTTACAATGTTACGGAGGAAAAAATGAGGTTCTAGCTGCATTGTGAATGTGAGGGAGGAGCCAAATGTGACACCCAGGCAGCATGCTTGTGATACTGGGTGTATGAGTACTGCCAACAGTAATGTAGAAGGGAACAGTAGGGCCAGGCTTGGAAAGAAGTATGAGGAGCGCTGTCGTTGACATGTTAATTTTGAGTTGGCGGAGGGCCATTAAGAGGCTTTGGTCTGTACAGCAGGTGTAAGGTCAGGGGCAAAAAGTTAATTTGTGTGCCATCAGCATATGTTTCAATTTTACTCATATTCTTTCTCATATGTTAGAGACAAATGCTGCTTTAAGCTTTCTCAATGTGTCTGGCTTACTTAAAGCTATCCATTAACCCAGGGGTGCGCAAACATTTTGCCCTGCGCCCCCCTGCCTGCTCTCCCCACTGCTTGCGCCCCCTTACCTAGTCTGAAACATCAAATGATGCAGCGGGTTCATGTGACGTCATGTCACGTGACCCCACAGCGTCAAATCTTCCATGGTGACTTGTCGCCCAATGACTGAGTCACTTAAAGGGACATTACAGAGGCCTCGCGCAGTCCCCTGGCATTTAATTTAAATGCCTTGGTGGAAGAGCGCGGGGCCTCTATAACCGCCGCATCCCCCCCAAAAAATCTCGCACCCCCCTGCATTAACCCACACTTCTGGGGTTATATCACTGGTCTGTGACCTGGATCCATTAAGTCTGGTCCGGTATAAATTATCATTCAAGTCAATGGCAGTTAATGTCAGATCAGGGTGGGATACCCCATTTAGTGGTGTAGTATATCCTGAAAAAATTAGGACTATTGGGCACTAATCACATAATATCACTAATGAAGTCAGAACACAGTGTGTACGGGTTCTGAAGTTTCTATGTATTCTCCTTCAGGATAAACTACAGAAAGTATAAAAACAACTATAGGAACCAGCACTCAGCCAAAAAAAAATATCCACTCACATGCTGTCTGCACCAAGGGTAGGTTTATTCACATACGTGAAATACCAGACTAGGCAATTCTATGGTTCTAGGGTTGCCAGATGTCCTGTATATTTGGGATTTTACCTAATTCCATTGACTTGTCCCATTTCATAATTGTCCCGTAATTTAGTGCTTTGTTGTGAAATGCCTGAACATAAAATTATGCTAATTAAATCATAAAAATGTAATAGATTTTTACTTGAGTGTAATAGTTGCCTTTTCCGATAGATGTCGCCTTACTAAATTACTAAAATTCAGGCATTCATTATTGTAAAAAACGTAAATGTCAGGAAAGTTAGGACACTGGCTGGTCATTTCATAATACCATGACACCCACCCCTATAGACATTACTTTTTCTCCCAATGCTACTTGTTAGTTCAGTGAGTATCTTTCCCTGCCAAGAGCAGATACCATTCAGCTCCAAGCATTTTCACATAATTCATCACTTGTTATGACATGACACTTTCATACTGGATTTCGGCGTTCCTTATTGTAAAAATGTAAATATGAGAACTAGAGATGGACGAATTAGTCTCTCCCCGTTTCCCAGAATTCAACGGATTATTTAGACCGTACTTACCCCCCACCCTCACCTCCCCCCACCGAAATCCGGCTATGGATTGGGTACTAAAAAGCCATAGCGGATTCATTCAAATCCATCACTGAATACAATACAGACTGATTTTTAAGAATCTGAACCCAAATTGTTAAAAAAGAGACAGACCTTTACTAGTGTCTCCAGTTCTATATAGCATATCCCTACTAATGTCCCTCCAAATAAATTAGGAGACATGCCTGTACAGAGAAAGGAGCACCTGAAGTACCTGGCAGAGAGATATGCTAATGGATATGCAAAGTATATTTAAATGAGTCCCATCCCACACTTCCTAAAAGGATTTCCATACCAACTATATAAAGTTGATGAGCCAAAGGCAGCAACCTAATGACTGGAATAGTGTCAGACCCAACAGGACTAGAACCCACAACCACTGCTTTTCTAGGCCACAGCTCTAGCAGTGTGAGCTAAACTTGTTGATGACTAGCAGTCATCCTAGCAGTGCACATTGTCTACTACTAGCATACTTCCAAAGAATATCTATTTAGTAGATTGTAACCATAAAAATACTTCAAGGACAAAGTAATAATATGTACTGAGGACTATGAGTTTATGAGGTCAGGTGGGATTAAATAAAACACAGGTTTTCTCTCTCTCTCTCTCTCACACCCTCTCTTTTTTTCGGTCTTTTTTTTTTTTTTTTTTAAGATAATGGTAATTATTTTATTAAAAAGTTTAAGAGCAGCTGATAATAATAATATCCCGGAACCCTAAGGAAATAAATTATTAATATATAAACTACAATGAATAATTCGGCTTTGGGTAAAATATCCCTACTTCATTGCCATAATTACTATATGGAGTTTTTAATTGATCCTTAAAAAAGGGTCCAGAACTAAAACAAAAAACAAAAATCCCCCATAAAAAAAGTTGTGATTTGAAAACACATGCAAAATGCTCTTAAATATTAATAACTTAGCTATATTGCTAAGAACATCAGAGACTTTGATAAATGATCCCTATCTTCTTTAATTAATGTCCTTGTATGTGCTTTTGATCAGCTCTAAAAATCTGTAGTGTGACATACAAGGACATCAGAAGATTAAACAGCCTAGTTTCCTCTACTTTTTAGAGCTAAAGACAAAAAAAAATGTTAAGCAAAGATTTCCAAATTTTTATATGGAAAGGGAAAAAATCCATAATATGTTTAGTTAAACTACTGTACAACAAACACAAACAAAAGAATGTATAAATTTCCCAAATTTTGCTGTCCTCCTTAACTATGCATGAGATTGGATTTGCCTTAATAATGACTTCACAATAAGAGTGTTTGAACAACAGCTCCTGTAGCTCCAATTATAAATCCCTCACAGTTATTGCATACTGTATGCCACTCAGAGAGATTTAGGTCTGTCTTGAGGAAAGTCCACCAATACAGTATTCAATGAATGCAACACATGGCATATACTGTAGCACGCAAGTAAGAGTGGTACAGTATCTCACTCTATCTTCCCTTTGGTGGAAACTGAGAACTTTTAAGAAGGGAAGGCAACATACCCATTTATATTTTTGGGTGACACAGGAAATGTATCCCATCAAAGAATTAGTACTTAAACTTGATAATTATTTATATTAATTTCAGCAGTTAAAAGAATTATAGACTTTACCTGCATCACACGTTATGCTTATCTACAGGCAAAACACTACTCCAACTAAATTATCCGTAAATTAAAGCCAGAGGATATTTAAAGAATACATAGATTGTCTTATACATAGCTCACATGGCTTAACTACTTCTGGTTTATCATTATGTGTAATTTATTTATTTATAAAATATTTTACCAGGAAGTAATACATTGAGAGTTACCTCTCGTTTTCAAGTATGTCCTGGGCACAGAGTAAAACAAAATGATACATGGTTACAAATACAGTTACATAAATGAACAAGGTATACATTATATACAAGACATTGCATGCACAGTTAAAGAAAATATATATTATGAGCGTATGAAACAGTTACAGACCAGGTTAAAATGTGAGACAGCCTTAGATTTGAAAGAACTTAAGCTGGTGGTGGATGTGAGGGTCTCTGGTATGTTGTTCCAGTTTTGGGGTGCACGGTAGGAGAAGGAGGAACGGCCGGATACTTTGATGAGTCTTGGGACCATGAATAGTCTTTTGGAGTCTGATCTCAGGTGATAGGTGCTGCATGTTGTAGGGGTGAGGAGCTTGTTCAGGTAGCTGGGTAGCTTGCCCAGAAAGTATTTGAGGGTGAGACAGGAAAGGTGAACTTTGCGCCTAGACTCTAGTGATGACCAATCTAGTTCTTTGAGCATTTCGCAGTGATGTGTGTTGTAGTTGCATTGGAGAACAAAACGACAAATTGAATTGTAGAGGGTGTCAAGTTTGCTAAGGTGTGTTTGAGGAGCCGAGCCATATACTATGTCTCCATAGTCAATAATTGGCATTAGCATCTGCTGTGCAATACGCTTTCTGACCAGGAGACTTAGGGAGGATTTGTTCCTATAAAGTACCCCTAGTTTGGCATAGGTCTTGGTTGTCAGGGTATCAATGTGCATCCTGAATGTTAAGTGGGAGTCAAACCATAAGCCCAGGTATTTAAAACTAGTGACAGGTGTTAGGGTGGTTTTAGCGTTGGTTCTAATCAGGAGCTCAGTCACTGGAAGCTTTACAAATTTTGTCTTGGTCCCAAATACCATTGTTACAGTCTTGTCAGTGTTTAAAAACAGTTTGTTTTGGGAAATCCAGTTTTCGAGTCTCAAAAAGTCAGACTGAAGTATGTGTTGAAGGTCAGAGAGGCTATGGCTGTGTGCATACAGGATTGTGTCATCTGCATACATGTGTATTGAGGCTTCCTTACAAGCTGTGGGAAGATCATTAATGAACAGTGAGAAGAGTAGGGGCCCCAGAACAGAGCCTTGCGGGACACCACAGGTGATATCCAGGGGGTTGGAGTTAGAGCCTGAGATGGACACATGTTGGGATCTTCTTGATAGGTAGGACTGAAACCAGTTTAAAGCATGTTTGCCTATTCCAGAGCTCTGGAGTTTGTTAAGCAGGATAACATGATCAACTGTGTCAAAAGCCTTTGCAAAATCTAGGAATATTGCACCAGTGAGTTGTCCCCGTTCCATTCCGCACTGGATTTCATTGCAAACTTTTAGCAGGGTAGTTACGGTGGAGTGTTTGGGACGAAAGCCAGACTGGAATTGGCTAGGGAAATTTGTCTTGGTGTAGAAATCGCTTAATTGGGAGTGGACACATAAGGAAGGAGTCTGATTCTAATTAATATAAACATGGCCCAGTAAAATGGCGAAATGATCTTCTTGATATAACTATTGAAACTATGTTCATTTAAAACCATCCCTTCAACTAACTATCAAGAAATGCGCTTTCCCAAATGTTCTTAAGGGTTCTGAGATGTAAGAGAACACTGATAAGTGATGAGAGGTTGTCACTAAAAGTCCCTAAAGCTTGCACTCATTGTAAACAGTAAAATGTACATAAAGTACCAGTTAAATAACTAGTACCACTAATATCAAATTATTACAGACCAAATGGGAAATATCCACGTAAACCTAACTATAACACAACTAAAACATATACAATTTTATTACATGCTAAAAACTGACGAAATGCATAAAATGACAACTAATAAACCATAAAAAAAGAGTCCCCATGTGAAAGAAACGGACAGTATACGGTAAACAAAAATGCTAGTATGAACACAAGTGTAAAACCCTGTCAGAACATGAGGGGCCAGTGTCCATAATATACTAAAAATGCTCATTAGCTTCACCACAAAATACTGCAGAGTAGCAGCATATCACAATAATACTTAGTCCCCAAACAGGCTCAAAGTAAAGCTATTTAATAGTAACAATTAATGTGTCACTTATACATAAGTAACACCATAATAATGGTGTAAAGTGGATGTAAGGGGTTAATTGTAAGGCGGAATAAACAAAAAACCCACACAGACAGCAGTAAATAAGACTGATGTTAGGAACTATATCGCCTCTAATAAGGCTGAAAGCATACAACCTGATGTGAATTGCTGCAGGGACACCATTGAAATGAACGTCCCAAGTAGATCACAGATCTGCAACATGGATAAAAATCAAAAGCTGCAACTGTTATCCGTCGCGTTCCCACGTGACCATCACCGCAATGACGTCACTAATGCCTAACGACCGTTTCGCGTGATCAACGCGCTTCTTCTCTGGGGAAGGGGGTGTAATGCCAAGTAGGATAGTGGATACTTAAATACCCAAAGGGCGTAACCCATTGGTCACCTCAGCCACCAATAGTTATGCTGGAAAATGTAAAGAGGAGGGGTATATCCCTCTCTACATGAATATTCATGAAGTAACATGTTGCTATGTGTAGCAATGAGTAGACAGCACCAAAACACAATACAGTATAAATGGAGTCATATTGGCAAGGAATGCTCAAGGATAAATAACAAAGCAACACACTGTCCATTTCCTCCCCTACCTGTTTATTTAGCCACATTGGTTTTGACTTATTTCTTTTATACTTATTACCCAAGGGTATACACTGATAAGTGTGCTTTTCTAACAATGTTTTAAAGACTGCCCATTTATCTTCTACATTTTTCCCTGCAAAAACATCATCCCATTGTATTACTACTAGATTAGACCTCAGTTTATTAAAATCTGCCTTTCTAAAGTTTAAGGTCTTTGTTGAACCCAAGTTATCTGTTTTTTGATAATTTCAAATGAGACCATGTTATGATCACTGTTACCCAAATGTTCCAGGACTTGAATATTTGTTATTACTTCTACATGGTTTGATATGACCAAATCCAGAACTGCCCCTCTCCTACAGTAGTTGGTTTCTCAATAATTTGGGTCATATAATTGTCTTTAAGCACCCCCAAAAACCTGTTTCCTTTTGTTGTAACGCTCATCTCAATTGCACCATGCTATGTCTGGATAATTAAAATCCCCCATTATGCAAACATGACCCAGTTTTGATGCCTTCTCCATTTGTAAAAGTATTTTAGCTTCCTCAATCTCACAGATATTTGGTGGTTTATAGCATATTCCCACAAATATTTTCTTTATACTTTTATCTCCACTGCTAATTTCTATCCACAATGTCTCTACATTTTCATCATTCCCTTCATAGACATCATCCCTTACAATAGGTTTTAGATCCGGTTTAACATATAAACATACTCCACCTCCCCTTCTATTTGTTTGATCCTTCCGAAAAAGAGAATAACCCTCTAAATTAACTGTCCAGTCATGAGTTTCATCCCACCATGTTTCAGTAATGCCTATGATATCATACTGCTCCCTTGCAGCTATTAATTCAAGCTTCCCCATTTTATCTGTCAGGCTTCTTGCATTAGCAAGCATACATTTAATTTTTTTCAGCCTGTACTATTATCTTATCTGCTCCTTCCTTTCTGCTCTCACTTGGTTTGGTCTTTAGAAGTTTCCTAGTATTATCTGTATTTTCTATGGGTGTCTCACTGCT